>PNEQ01069595.1:62635-112655 GCA_003012365.1 Medauroidea extradentata | reverse complement strand
TTTCAAACATGAACTTCATAAAAAATAAATACCGAACAAGGCTAACTGATGAACATTTGGAATCATGCATTCGACTCTGTGTAACCAGCTACTCTCCAAACATCAAGGCCATTATCAAAGAAAGTTCCTGCCAAGTTTCGCACTAAGAGGAGAGACTTATCAGTGTTACAGAATTTTTCACTGTTTCATCTCAAACCAACAGACCGATTTTCAATCATTTATTTTTTAATTATATATTTATGTAGGCTAACTTTAAAACAATAAGTAAGCTATTTACAATCGCTAGAAATAAAACAAAAACAGAACATATCTTGTATGCACGTGAGATATACATTACAGGGGAACAGTAGATCATTTCAATTAGCGAGAACTTACTAGTAGATCACCAGAGTTTCCATGTTGCCTACCCCTGCCCTACGCCATTCTCCATCCATTACGCCTCTTCCCCACAAATACGCCCCTCTTTCTAAAGACAGTCATGTCATTAACAAATATATTAGATTATTAAAATTTAGGGTAGTTTCGGGTAGATTAGGATAGGCAATGATAGTTTACGTTAAGTTCCATTATTTTATATTAATTCTTATGTTGTTAATTTCAGTTGCGAATACCGGGAGAGGGGCAGTGGGCACGGCCTACCTTTAACATTTTAAAGCATAGTTTAATCTTAAAACAAAACAATTTGTTTGGTTAGGAATCACCTAAATTATCCCAAATGTTCACCTTAAAATTCAGAATTTTCCGGGGGAGGACCACCGGGCCGCCTCTTTTGAGTTGGGGTGCGAGTATAGTATGTAAACTTTCTGATGCATTGGCCTCGCAAATTTAAATCTGATGTTAACTTCCAAAATTTGAAAACGTTAAGTCAAAATTACCAGAATATTACTTTGTCAGTTTTATTGTAGAGCGCCCTAGAAGACGATATGTCGATTAAAATAATAATCAAATCGCGAAGTCAAGCACTTAAGTTTAATATTGTACAATGAAACACTTTTGATGACTACAATTGCAAAAAAAAAAATACTCTGATCTAAAATGCGTAGTTATATTTTGAAGTCAACGCTGAGATGATAACAGAAATATTAATTTTAAAATCCCGCAATACAGTTATTCTTATTGACTGCGACGTGCTGCTTTTTATTAAACGGTCGTTAATAATGTTCTGGTGTTCGGATGTGGTAGTAAACAAGGTGGTAAGTTCTGTTTTCTCGGATAGCACGTCATTACTGTCCTCTCCTGGCGGACCGTTATTGTACTATCTTTGTCTGTATGGCTCTTAATGATTTTGCGTCCATTAATCTCAACGTCGAATATCACGTGAGCGGTGGCACCATCAGCTGTCTACCAAGCTAACTGCGACGTTGTTCAATATTTTTCAAATAATGCCCGTAGGCGTCCCGGCTTCCGTTCTGCGCAGCTCGACCGACGTCTCTACTCAAAGGCGTCCCGACGTCTGAATCGACGCCCGACGATGGCACTCCGGCCTGCCGTGCTTCGCGGCACAACAACGTCTCAACGCCTGTATCGACACCCGATGGTGGCACTCCGGCCCACAGTGCATCGCGGCTCGTAGACGCCTGCCTCTACCCAGAGGCGTCTCGACTCCTAAACCGACGACATCCCCCGGCAGCACGCCGGTGCGCCGTCTTCCGCGGCTCAACGACATCTGCCTTAAAACCGTTAACGGACTCTAGCTTTGCTCCTGGTTGGCGCCAAAAACCCGCCAGTTGCTCAGCAGACTTCGGTTCAGTTGGGACAACCAGGAGAGCTTCCGTCAGATAGCCCCGCCCCTCGAGGATAACAACTCCTTGCTATTTCCGTATTTATTTGTACATTTATTTAGTTTCATTCCGCTCTACACAGACAATTACACTAAATGTTTTTCTTTATGGCAAAAAATATATTATATCCTAATTAATTCTCACCTTAAGTCTACGGGCTGGTTTTATTCCCTCTCGACCAGCCGGGGGTGGGGGGGAGGGGTAACTGGAACGTGGGTGGAGGCGAGAAGGCCTATACGCTAGCCATGTGCACCTGCTCGTATCCACACTGACCAAGCATATACAAATTCCTGCTTTTTCTAAGTTTTTGAGCCATAATATTTATTCAAATTGAATTAGCAAAATTTCTCTTTGACAAAGTATAGGATATATTCTTGTAAACTGATTGACATAAATAACAACAGAATTATTGTCATGCAGAATCACTGGAAGATAGTTACAGGTTAACTTTCAACAATTCTCTTGCAATCATTCTGCATGGTAAATTAATAAACGATTTTATTATTACTTATGTCGAGCAGTTTACCAAGAATATATCCTATGCTTTGTCGAAGAGAAAAATTTGATAATACAATTTAAACTTATAAAATCTACTACACCGATCAATGATTGGTGAGAGTTATTTTATCGTCATCTTGACATGATGGCAAGAATAAAGAATGGTCGCAAGACATTGTTATGATTTCATATGGAAATGTGACCGTTGAGTAACACTTATGGCTATTAATCTAATTAATTGCGGTGGCGACCATGTGGCATGTCACAGGACTTTTGGGCACAATAATGTTCAAAATTTCATTACTACCGGAAGTAATTTTTTTTTTGTTTTCCACGCATAAGAAACAGATAAATATCATAGTATTCAATGGAGTAATTATTTTGATACATTGGTCTTCACCTCAACTGCCAAAACAATTTAGAGCGTGGCAAAATCTACGTGTTGTTGTATTTGTCGCGTCGCATATTTACAACAAAATAAAAAATTTAAAACTGAGGTAAGGTGAAGGTAAAATTATTTGTTTTCAGGCTTTTAACTACGGTTACTGACGTTCATAAAGTGATTAGAAGGAAAATGTATTTGACAAAAACAGTCTTTTGCTATAATTTCAATTAATTGCTGGCCGAGACAGCATTTAATGTTGCCGATTAACCAATTTTTTTTCATACCTTAATCACTTTGATAATACATTTATAAGCTACCAAGTTGTAATCAGCTGGGCAAGTTAAAACGAACGTATAATGCCGTTTTTGTTTATATTAAACAGCATTATTGCAACAAGACATAACAATTACATATATAAATGATTCCTCGAAAACTGTGGAGTTACAAGTAAGTCACAATTCAGATATTTTTAACCACGTTCAGTGCAACACTATTACTCACGGAACATACAGAAAATACCAAATTGTAAAGTTTTTTTGAGGGGCTGTCATCCTTGCTTCATTAAAGACGGGAGTTGTAATCAATACTTCATAATAAAAGCAGGCTTACTTCAGTACTTAGTATTTAACGACCACTCAACTACTTTTTATGCAGTACTAAGAGACATTTACTTTCCGTCCCGACAATGGTACCATATTTATAAATAAAGACTGAATTTTTTTCTTACTAATTATTGATAAGGATTAGCCTGCTGAAGTGTCTATATGTTATATGTAAATACTCAGTATACATTTATTTTCATGAAATTTCATTGACGTCAAATGAATTCACTGAACACGAACGACGCCGTGTGTTTTCCTTAGAGACAAATGTAATTACAGCTTTCGGTGACACGAACATTTATCGGAAAGTCGTTTGGACGATAATAATTCCGCAGAATTGTAACAATACGTAACCTTATCGGGAAAAAGCGATAAGAGAGTTAAGATAACGTCAAGTGTCAACGGTCTCGAAAGTATTACTCAACTATACAAGTTGTCATGTTGATGTGATTACATGTTGTTACTGACAAAGTTACGGAAGACACTCGTGTAATGCATCATCGCTAGAGAGGATGTAAAATTGTTTTGTGCCAACATACCCTTGAATACGCTGTAGTTTTTTGCAACTCATAGGATTGGGGGATGTACGCCTGACACAACGTAGCTGTCTGCAAACCAAAAACATGACATAAAATATTACAATAGCGGGATTCTTATTGGCTCAGTCAAATAGGGCGACAGCTCCACGGACAAGAAAAAGCCAATAATAATTTAATAAGCTGAACGTGTTGTAATCCAGCAATCAGTAAAATTTCCCCGCGATAAACCATTATTAGAGATGATGGTACATCGCGAAAATGCTTTGTGACAACATACCCTTGAAAACTCTGTAGTTAATCGCAACACTGATAACTAGGGCCACGATTTTGTCGCGAAAAGAATTTTGCCCCACTTTGTTTCAGTGTCTCACGTGCACATCGGTGGCTTTGCGTCATGGCTGTTGGCAGTGTGTCTTTGTTCAAACACGTTTCTCATTTGACGGCACCAATCAGAATAAGATTATTGTCACTCTGTACGTCTGTCATTTGCCAAGGCAAGTGAATGTAAAATCATCCAATCACAAACGATGTAGCAGAGCTGCAGGTGTGCACATGACGCATCGAAACAAAATGTTGCAAAAATCTTTTCGCCATAAAATCGTGGCTCTACTGATAACTGGGTGATATACATCTGACATAACGTAGGTTTCTGCAGACGAGTAACAGGCATCGAATATTACAATGTCTGTGTTCTTGTTGGCTCGGTCAAATAGGATAACAACACAGCATGAAAGTGAGAACCAGTAACCTTCTGATAAGCCGAACGTACGTGGAAAGTCAGCAAACCATCATCTCTTTCAGCGCAAGCTACTCAGTTGGTAGCAGGGATTCACTTGGAATTTATTGGTTTGTGGACATACGTCATTGCTCATGTTTTGTTGACCAAACTTGTGTTGAAAGACAAAGTGACAAAATAAAGAAAACACACAAAAAACACAGAAAACGTAATAAAAAAATCCCAGAGGAACTTCATAATTTTATAAAAAATTTTAAAATTTATATTTTTTTTACATATCGTCACTCTAAGTGACGATATATTTCAGCAAGAATTCTAAAGACTTACTTCACTATTATCCTTTTTCGTATGAGACTCTAAGTTGCTGCACCATTTTTTTGGTAACATAGTTCAAAGTCCAACGCTCGCTTCCATTGATGTGTTGTTCGAATCCGTCAGTTATTTTTCCATATAAGGCAGTCTGGAAAAGCAAAATTTTTTTGCAGTTTTGTAGTGTTCGAAAATAAACATGCCGAATTTTTTAAACAATACCGAAATAGTTTGACGTGTGTGTTCTTACGTACACATAAAAATATAATGTGCGTATCTCGCTGCTACGTATTTGAGGTGCATGTAGGAAGGTCCCTAAGAATTTCAAGAGGGAAAAAATCATAATTTTTTATTTGTATTAAACAGTGATAGTTATGTAGACGTTACTTCATCTGACAATAAAATTTTAGCTTAGTCAGTATTCGAATAGTGGCACTTCAAAGTTAAAATTTGCGTGTTTCTAGTTCATACCCCCCTCCCTCCGAGAACCAGTACACATAATGAAACGTATTCACAGTAAACGTACATGTCACGTGCTAAGGCTTTAAGTATATAAATTCCAATACAAATTATTTTTGTATAAAAAAATTCTAAAACTAGCAAAAAAATTTTTAATTTCAGAAAAAAAAACTGTTTGATTGGGTTTTTATATACTTGAAGTCCTAGCCCGCGACATGTGCTTCACTATAAGATATTTCGTTTCATTATGTTGATTGTTTTTTGGGGGGAGGGGGGGGGTTATGAATTAAAAACATGCAAATTTTAACTTTGAAATGTGACATGGGAAAACTGGTTAAACAATTTTTTTTGTACATAAAAATGCACTCCTAAGTAACGTCTACAAATCTAAAACTTGTTCATACAAATACAAAATATGATTTCTCCCCTCTCAACCACCCTTAAGGATGTTCAAGTGGGGAACAATTACAATTTTATATTTCTAATGATATATTGTTGGTTTTATATAAATTACTTAGGAGTAAAATTTTCTCTTACAAAAAAATTTAGCTTTGCCAGTTTTCCCATAACGTCATTTCAAAGTCAAAATTTGAACATTTACTCAATACAAATCTTGTATACCAATAAACGTTGCGAAATTAAATAATTTACAATAATGTAACTATCTACTGCTTGAAGTATGTAGAAACATATTAAAAAAAAAGTTTTGTTAAATAATTTTATTTAATTTCAGCAATTTTTTAATACAGAAATATTTTAATGGGTGGATTTTATGTGCTTCAAACTATAGAAAGGGACATATAAATTTAGATGTGATTTTTTTTATTTCATTATGTTAACTGGTTTTTAAGTTTTGTATGAAGTAAAAATATGCAAATTTTAACTTTGAAATGCCACTATGGGAAAATTGGCTGAGCTAATTTTTTTTCGTACAAAAGGAAAATATATTCTCTTGTAATATCTAGAAAACTAACCATGTGTCATACAAACATGAAATTATGATTTTTCCTCTCCTTGAACGCCCTTGACGTAAAAACGTGAAGCACCTGGTACACGCACACAACGTGTTTCTAAAGCGTGTTACTAATACATGAGAAGGAAAATTAGACTTCAATGGTATAGCTGTAGAATTCTTTAAAGGCGGTGTCAAAAAAAGCATTTTATATAACTTATTAAAAAAAGTACATGCTTCAGAAGAGTAAAGTCGGTTATTCAAAAAACTAAATGTAGATTTACAATGACCTGTCACATTCGTCTGCCATCGGCCAGCCCATCCTTCGTCCGTACGTCTCTAAGTTTAGCGATTCACAATAGTCCGCCATTCGTCCGTTGTCATTACTTTAAATGCTACCATTGTTCAAACAAAAAACTTCTGTGGGTAGTAAAAATTCCCTTAAACATATTAAATTACCACATTTAATTAAGCTATAGTTGGTAATAAATACAACTACTGTTCTTAAATACTAATACATATTACAATCATAATTATTAATTGCTACAATTCGCTTTAGTTTGAGTAAACGTCATGAAAAAAAATATCGGCCAGTACTTTAATTTTCCCGCTAGGAAAAAAAGTAACATCCATCTGATTAAAATAAACAGTTGAAATTATCGACGCCATCTTTAAAAGGCAGTAATTTTACACGCCCATTATTAAAATGTTTAAACTTGACAAGCTTTCGACAGACGAACGGATAGACTTGTTCCATTATCATTGACCGGAAGTCACGTGATCGAAGGACGAATGACGGACGGATGCAACGGACCATTGTGAATTCACCATAAGAATAATATGTTAAACATAATGAATACAATACGTCCAAGGGACGACTAGTACTCCCCACTATTTTCGTGAAAATACTTGTGCACCACTTGTTTGCACTGCCTTGCGTTCAGAAACTGTAGCTCTGCTTCGTGTTGTTTGCCAGCGTGTCTTTGTGTAGTTTACACAAAAAAAAAAACAGCAACAATGTTACTTACAAAATGTTGGTTACAAAAATGTTATCAACAAATAATAAGGTATGGTACACTATTTTATAGCAATGTTGATTAGCAAATGTGCTATTGACAAAGCTGAAAACGGCAATGTTACTAACGAAGTTGTGATGAACGGATGTTAATGACAGTGTTGATGACAAAAATGCCTACAAAATTGCTCATAACATTGTTAGCAACATTTGTTACCAACATTCTTTGATCTAGACCGCCATGGAATGGATCGAGAAAATAATGTTATCAACAGTGATAGTGACAAAGTTATTAACATGTTTCTAAAATTCATAAATTTTGTTGCTAACGAATATTTTCAACAAAATTTTGGTAACAAATGTTATTAATATTTTTATAAATACTATTAAAGTTAACAACAGAATGTTGGCAACAATGTTGATAACATGATGTCAACGATTTTCAAGTATTTTTACAACATTGTAAATATCTTTGTTGACAACACATGTTATTATCAATGTTATCGTTAGTGTAAACTAGGCTTTAGTTGACTGTACCAATCTGTAACAAGGTAAGTTCTTCGACTTGCGGGTAAAACCCTAAGACACCGAGAGTTAAAAGCATATATATAATCAATGACTAAGAATCAGAGGTGTTGGTGTGCACGTAAAGCCTAGTTTACACCAACGATAACATTGCTAATAACACGTGTTTTCAACAGAGATATTAACAATGTTGTAAAAATGCTTGAAAATTGTTGTCAACATTCTGTTATTAACATTGTTACTGTTTATAAAATATGATAATAACATTTGTTTATAACATTTATTTGAATACATTTTCTAGCAACAAAAGATTTGAATTTTAGAAGCATGTTAATAACTTTGTCACCAACACTGAGATAACATTATTTTCCTGACCCATTATAGGGCGTTATAGATCAAAGTATGTTGATAACAAATGTTACTAACAATGTTATCAGCAATGCTGTAGGCATTTTTGTCATCAACAATACTATTAACTTCCGTTCATCAGTCTTACAACTTTGTTAGTAACATATGTGTTTTCAGCAATGTTAATAACACATTTGCTATCAACATTGCTATAAAATACCGTAGGATAGAATTTTTTGGTACCATTTTTGTACCTAATATTTTGTAATTAACATTTTTACTGTTATTTTTTTCGGTGTAAACTGGGCTTAAGGCATCAAACCAAAGTGGCGCAAAAATCAGAAAAAAAAAAAGTAAATTAATAAACGGCCGTAATGTCGTTTTTCGACGAAGGTTCGGTAACACTAGGAGTTATTATCTGATGATTTCCCTGATGTTTTTACCGAGCAAGGTAACGAATTGTAATACGTTGGACTCGCATTCTGGAGGACCCGGGTTCGATCCCCAGCTCCGGTCATCCTGATTTCTGTTTTCTACTCTTTCCCGAAGTCGGTCCAGGTGAATGCTGTGGTGGTTTCTTAACAAAGGCCATGCTCGACTCCTCTCCCAACTTCCGTCATTGTACTAAGTTGTGTTTCACCGTCTCAAAATACTTCGCTGTCGACGAGACGTTAAGTCCACTTACCTTACCATCTGACGTTTTACTCTTAAATACCCGAGGATATTCTAATCGTCGGCCTGAGAACACGTGAGAGAATCTCCCCCCCCCTCCTCCCTCTCTTTGGCGATTTCGGCCAAGATTTGAGGTGAGCGCGTGTCAGCCCTGGATGTGGTTGGAAAGGGAGGGGGGGGCAGGGAGGGTGATGGAATGGTAGAGATAATAAAAAAACTAACACTCGTGGGAACGGTCGATGTGATATATCTTCCCGGTGACCCCCAACACGACTCTGCACCGCGCTCATGGCACAGCCCCGCGAAACCTGCATGAGTTGGGGGTCAGGACGTCCTCGTGATGGGTGCGAGAGCTGAAGGTTAGGTGGGCGAGGGAGTTTGTCGGGGGTTTTTGAAGGGGGAGGGGGTGGTTGTTGGGATCGTGTGCTCGCTCGCCACGCCCACATCATGCATGACTAGGTCCGCGCGCGCTCTCGGGGAAAACTACCACACGACTGCGCATGGCTGTGTCGGCTAATGACCGCATGCCCAGATAACTCAAGTGCCTCCCCCTACCCAACCTTCCATACCCCCTTCCCTCGGCAAAGTGCTTTTGTTCTGCTAAACAAACCAGTTCATGCTCTTCCCACGATATCATTACTGTAGAAGGGGAAACTATGTTTTTTATTGCCATGGTTCTTCTTTATTATTTTGTTCATCGTGTAATGATACGATATTATTTACATTAAGGGGTTGATATCTGCGTCCCCTTTAACTAAATGATCAGGCAAACACCCCTATGCAGGATATGGGTGCTCCAAGACTCAAGTGGTTTGCTGGCGACAGTATATTACTATACATACCGGTAGTGCTTGCACAATAGAATTTGAAATGCTACTGACATTGATGTTACGGCCATGATCTTTCATTAATTTCATACAATTGCAAATAACTCCAATATTTTTAACCAAGTGTTTTGAAAAAATTTGAGACTGTGTACAGTCACACACTACACAATTTCACCAGAGTATTTTATAAAATAATGTACCGTTTGCTAGTAAAAAATTATTTAACTACATTTAGGCTTATTTTGACAACAAAGTATGTGATATTTCAGGGGCAAAAATATAAAAATCCGTTTGGTGTATTGAAACAGAAAAATGCAGATACAAACGATTATATGTAAGGGTAAAAACGGTAAGAATGAATTTTTTATATGTATTGATTTACGTTAAAAATAAATATTTTCAAACCCACTGCAAAACTATAGAGCGAGGCCTTTAATACCGACATGGTGGGGTATGGAGCAGCACCGGAATGAAGTGGCGGGGTAAACGGGAGACCCCAGAAAAAATCCGCCTACCTGCTGCTCCGTCCGGCCCGATTCCCACATGCGAAAATCCTGTGACCGACGCCGATTGGAATCGAGCCAGGATCACCATGGTGAGAGACGAATGCTCAAGCCGCTGCACCAACCACGACCCCTAATGTATCATCGGGCCATTGTTCTTGATGCAAACACAGACGGCATAATCGAATTTAGCCTGAGATTAAAGGCGATGTTACATGACTCTAGAGCCGGCACTCTGCTGTAGAACAGAGTCAGCTGGACTCGTTTTCGGGAGGACCAGGCTTCGATTCCTGGATCCGGCCATCATTGATTTCTGTTCTCCGTGGTCTACCGAAATCTCTCTGGTGCTCACTTCTTCAGTTCAGTGTCAAGTTGTGTGTCCCTTTCGACGAGACGTAAAGCCGTCTTACCATACCTTACAAACATTTACGATCACCGCTAAAGCAAGTGCTATCCAACTTGAAGCAGCAGACGTCCTCTGATTTGACCACCGCTATTTCCTTACATGACCCCACAGGCCGTGCTGCAGCAAGGCCGGAAGCCGGAGCTTCCCTAACTCCCCGGGTTTTGTAAAATCAAATGCACCCCGAAAGACTAATTGTAAATCATTGGAACTGACAGTGAAGCGCGTGTTACTGTTTTAACTGAAGCTCCTGATCCGTTTCTAAGGACTGTCCCTACATATTAGAGACCTAGGCACGAGGTTGACGGCGTACAATTGAAGTGACAGCTGGGCGTGTTCTCGTCTGAGAAAGACACCCTGAGGGGTGGACACCATGTGGTGACATTGACCTGTGGGGAATATCAGTGAATGCAGATAAAAAAAAAAAGAGGTAGAAAATAACAAAGTACGCTTCGCGTTTAGTCGATTTTCTCGCAAACATGTAAGTTACTAAAGAGTTTCAATACTGTATTCACAAAGTACGCATATGTTGCTAAAGTTAAATAATTTGTCTACTAGGAGAATACGTATTAAAAATAAATGGGCAATATTACAATAAATAGCTGAAATCCGAATTTTTTTTTTACAATTGTGTTGATAGTTCAGTATCAAACCTTCGGCTCTAGTAACAGAGACACGTTTTTTTTGTCTTTTCTTAAAAAAGTTTTACTGTCGTAGGTAAATTATTCTTTGAGAAATTAAAAAACTTCATCCTAAAGTTGTGATAATTTATCAACTAGGGACGCTCCTTAAGGCCGAAGAGAGGTTGTTGCCATACTTAAAAATATAACACGTTTGTGTAATCCGCGAGGAAGTAAATCTCCCTCCAGCTAGGCTGTAGTGATGCAGTGTCCAATTGTTATGTACGTGCACTGTAAGAAAACTTCTTAGCGCATGGGAAGATTTCCCCCCATCACAGCATGGTGACGTTACTGTACTTCAGTTTGTAATTGGCGCAACAGTTAAGTATTGTTAATATACAGCTCCGGTAACATTATAATATATTTGACCGTTTCATTTTAATATACAGTAAAAACCTGTTAAGTCATTTGTGAAAGGACCTAAAGAAAAATACTTACTAAACAGAAAATAAACTTTTAAAAGGGTTAGATTATATGTAGAGATGATGGTTTATCGCGGGAAGACTTCTCTGTTTGCTGGATTTCAACACACGTTCAGCTTGTACGTTTTTACAAAGATCTGTTGAGCTATTTGACAAAGCCAATAAGAATCCTGTGATGCCTGTTATTGGTCTGCAGACAGCTACGTTGTGTCAGACGTACATCACCCACTCATATACGTTGCAAGAAACTACAGTGTTTTCAAGGGTATGTTGGCACAAAACATTTTCGCGATATACCATCATCTCTAATTATATGTTTATATAGACAAGGTTCAAAATATTTAATTTATTAAGCAAGAACCTTCTTAAATGGGAAACTTCTTAAGAGGGTTTTAGCCAGCCTCCGTAGCGTGGTCGGTAGCATGCCGGTCTACGGTGTGAGAGGTCCTGGGTTTGAATCCCGGTACGGGCATGGATGCTTTTGTCGTTTTATGGACGACTTGAAGTACACGCCCCCTGACGTCACCGCAGGGGAAAAGTACTGTGGGAAACAAAGCTTGTTTACAAACATGCTGATTTGTTAGTTGGTAATTGCAGAAAGCAAAAATGTTGCGCATTCATAGATTTGCACGCAAGGGTAAAAATAGTAGTTTCAATTTCATGGTTAAGATACGCAAACACATAAGATTAATGTTTACCTGAAAAAAACGGCAAATTCCAAACACATAATCAATTTTCTTGACGTACCTACATCTCATCCGGGACATTTGACACCAAACAGCTAAATGAAGGTTATGTTCGGCTGCGGTATCCATGGAGATAGGAATTGTATCCCACACCTGACTGAAGCTCCGCCTCTTTTCAAGCCGTCCATTAGGTTTAAATTGTTTGTAAGCCGTCCCTCACTAAGCCTGAAAAGTGCATAAATCCGAGGGACGTTAATAAAACCTCTCAAATAAATAAATAACAATAGGTTTTACTTTATAAGAACGCTCTGTGTGTGCTCGGAAAATATTTTTAATATTCATACCTTCTTAAATTTACTAAACTTTTTTACATGCAGGATGTATATAGTGTTATCAATTGACTGGGTAAGCTCGTAGAATAGTAGTACGTGAATTGCATACTATGAGAATTGCCTTTCGTGTAGTGGGTGAGGTTCGTGACTCAAGGAGAGAAAGCCCTCGGTAGTCACTGTTATTTTCTTATTTTAAATATTTTAACCCGTTCAGTCACGATGGAATTCATAAGTTAATGTTCTGCAGTTATAAAATATTTTGTTGTGTACTGTACGTGCACTAGTTTCATTCCTTGTAACCAGTAAACAACATTCTCGTTGTTCAGTGATCTTTATACAAACCAATGAAGGACTAGTGGATTCGGTATTTCCACAGGGTAGGTTGGACAAAGGTGAAGTGCAGGATGGTATGGGCCAAAAGTACTGTCGACTTACAGCACCTACCATAAGATTCATCCACCTGAAACATGTCCTTAAATGTGGACACTGTGACTAGACGGGTTAATTGAGTCACTCATTTGAGAAACCCCACATGTCGCTTTCAAGAAAGTGCTGTAAAATAATGCATTACCAAAAATGTATAGTTTGATGAAACTTCTAAATAAGGTACTGCGATTTAAAATTTTGGTGTATGTGTCACTACTGTGTTGAGCGGTTGAGTTTCGCACTTTGAAGAGTAAGTATGCACAAACCTATGTTGTGAAAAATATGACATGCGGTGTTTTTCAAATTACTGAATCGATTGTGTCTCTGTTTTCAATATTTTTCATAAAGATAAAATATTTTCCCCTTGAAATTTGTAAAATAGAATACATTACGCTAGATAATGACAAAGAACATGGTTGTCTGTGTTATTCATGTGTGGACCCAACAAGTAACATTGTATCTGAAGTGTTGTGATTTGTTCCTGGGATATAGGGTAGGTCTGTTAATAGAAGCTCTCCTATTGGTTGTCCTAGGTTCTATATCAGCTTTTGTATGTAATCAATCCTGACGAAGTGTCAGAGCGTAGACAGCTGCACGTGACAACTGCATGGAACTAAATAATCAAATAAATATTTATGCTACAAACACGATCATGTAATATTGCGTTCGTTAGTTGAAAATCATTCGGACGGCTTGAAAATATAATATTAATATTCCGTATATGACCGCAGACTTCAAAACACTCTTTAAAACTATGCTACCACTCCAAAAATAGTTGACAAAAATAGGTTGTTGCTTATTAACAGCTATAAAATGTTATCTAGCTAGCTTGATTTTGTGTTTTTCATTTGGAATCATAATTTTAAAATTAGGTTTTTCTTGTTTGTCTTGAAAAACATTGTTTTTTAAGTTACGAATGCAAATATACATTTTTCAGTTAGGAAATAACTGTATTGTACCTACGGCAATTAAAATTTACTAAATACTAAAAAAAAAAATACATGTTTACTTACAAAGTATAATTTTTATAAGTTGAAACTAAAAAATTACATAGTTAATTATTTACGACATATCCAACCTGGAACAGTGCCAAATCACAAAAATTTAAAATACGGAATAATACACGTTTAAAGCGAATAACTAGGAAAAAAATTCAGGACATTACAATCAAAGAGTAGACAATGTTACACACAAAACAGGATTACACAGATGAACACAGCTGAGTGTCACAGACGAAAGTTGTCGTGATGTTTCGGTAGTTAACGTCTGCTACCTTCTGGTTACATTCAGTCTTGCAGGCTGTTCAGAATAAACTAAGCACTACATACAATCTTCTCTAAGCCATTATGTCTCAATTTTTACTACTTTAAAAATGTAAACTTCTATGTAACTGAAAACGAATGTAAACGTTTCGTAATTGTCAAAATTTTACTTCCGTAGCTCAAATAAATACACTTTTTATTATTATATGTATTTAAAGTAAATCACCTATGAATATCCCAGTACTTGTCTGTGGTGTCTTAAGTGCGCTGTTTCGAGTATTTTAAGTAGGTTCATTGGTTCAATTTTGTTTTCTTAATATTCGGCCATGGTTGATTCCTCTTCCGAATCCTGTACTTGCGTGTAACCATCTCTGATAATCTCTTTGTCAACGAAACGTAACGACCAAAAAAAATTAAAAAACAATTCAACTTGATATACATCTTTTACAGGAAACAACTTAATTAAAAGAGTACTTGGAAATTCCTTATTTTTTTTTTGTCCTGAAATTAAGATCACAGACGGATTTCAGGCTTTGAACTGTCATAATGGTTTTTATTTCATGTTTGAGGTTCCGTGATTTGTACCGCTTCGTCAATCTTGTTTTGTTTTAGTGTTCGGCCAACAGTTTCGTTCGTGCTTCGGAAATTATAATTTCTCGTTTTTCGTGTTGCAGTGGCCTGTATCCAATAAGAACCTCGTTTACATGATCACTTTCGTATTCAATGTTACATTTTTGCTTGCTGGTTTGTTCCACACAGAGGGACATATTTTCTTATGTGAGTTAGTATATGGCGTACTTTTGCCTGTGGTGTTCATGTACAAATTAGTTTGTTGTTATGAAACGCATGAAAATATTTAAGTAAACACATTTTGTAAGAATATTTTATAAACCTGTTACCGAATTCTCAAGAGCAGCATTTTTTTAAGGTTTTATAGTTATTTTATAGCAATGTAAAACAATCACTCTATGTATATTAAACACTACCACGCAGTAGTAACTTTACTATAATTTATAAAAATTTTGTTTGGTTCGTGTGTTGAACAATTTTTTGTACCCTATATCGTTACTGACAATCAATCGAAACGTTTATAACAACTGATCATAAAAAAAAAAAACACGAAATGGCCTTTGCTTATCGAATACGATTATTTTATATTTTTCACAAATTAGCTCTAACCTGGAATTTATCTATGTTTATTCTTGAGCTCCTTAAGTTAATACTAACTTATATGTACAGTATGTCTGCGCTTTTTTTCTGAAGTGTTACTTTTACAATTTTACGTTATATAAATACGATTTACGTCCTGATATTATTAAAACATAAAGTTTAAAGTTATTTTTATGTGTAATTTGGCAAATCGTCAAGTATCAAGTCATTCGAGATTCTGGCAATTTTTTGGTTATGGCGTAAAATGAGAAACTTTCTCCGGTACGCGAATACTTGGAGGATCTTGTAGACCGGGACCCGTACAGACATACCTGAATGAACCTCGTGCTTTGTCGGACTCGTTTCAGTGACCCCGAGTTGTTGCCAGTCGAAGCCGTTTCTGCTCAACTGTAGCCAGAAAAAAAGAAGAAGATGAAAATAATCTGGAACGCAGGATTTGTTGTACTAAATGTACGGTTTTTCAATTTATGGTATCTGATAATTTTGTTGATACACGTAGCCTGCAATGATCTAAGTGAAAAAAAATATATATGTACATACACACACACACACATATATATGTATGTGTGTGTACGAAGGCCTATGTCTATATACGCATGCGCGCTTTTTTACGCTTGCTTCATATTTTTACTTTCTCTGTTTTAGAAAATACTTTAGCGAGACCAAAATACAGTTCACGTTGCTGACGTTCACTTATTTCGGATATGTTCGCTTAGATTTATTGTGATCAATGAATGGGAAAATATTGTATGGTTACAAAAGAAAACTTTAATGAAAATCATTAATTATGTTACTTCCCTTTTTAACTTTCTAGCACAGGTACTGCCAACATTTTCGGAGTTATGGCCAAAAGTTGAACCAAATGAAGTCCCGCGCCACTATAATTAACATTCACAATGATATCATTTTATGAGCTCAACATTTACAAATTTCTTATATTATAACCAACAATTATTTTATAAAACACTTGTTTGCAGTGTATTCTTAGTTAATTATCCTCTTGAATTTCAAACACTCTCTTGCAGTATTTAGAAAAGTAGCATCGGTAAAAAAGTATTTTTTTATGGTCAGCGTAGATAACTTTGAAATATAGTACAACAGCTTCTGTTTTTTGGCGGGTCATTCAAAATGCAGCGGTGAGCCAGTGTTTGGCCCGCGGGCATGTGATTGGCCCTCCCTGATCTAACTCTGTCACGTTGACGAAGATACGAAACAGTAAAACCGGACACGAGTTCGAATCCCGATTCGTAGAGCCACAACTTTGTGGTGAAAAGATTTATGCAGCATTTGGTTTCAACGCGACATGTGCACATTTGAAGCTCTGCTACATCGTCTATGTGGATGATATTACATGCTTCGGCAAATTACAGACGTACGGAGTCACGATAATCTTATTCTGATTGGTGCAGTCAAATGAGTGACGTGCCTCAACAAAAGACCCGCTGCCAATAACCATAAAGCGGAGCTGCCGATGTGCACTCGAGACACTGAAACAAAGTGGGGCAAAAATATTTTCGCGACAAAATCCGTGTCTCCACAAATTCGACAGTCCTGATTATTGTTTACCGTGTTTTTTTTTTTTTTTTTCGAAATTACTCCAGGTTAGTTATGCGGCCATGGCCGATTATTTCTCGATTTTCTGTCTCTCTATATTATACTTCGATGTTGAAAATACGTTAAGCCATTTCTACATTCTCATGTATTGTCTTTGGTGCTCATCGTTCCAGATAAACATGAAATAATCTGTGGTAAAATACTGCTCAAATGTATGCGATTTTGACGTAACTTTGATGAAGACCCGGTTAACTTATTCCCTTATTAAGCTTTGGGTGCTTCTGGCTAACTGCAGACAGCATAACAACTATAAAATTAACCCAACCATTTAAGTACTTCGACAAACGTAGCTTAAATTCTGGGAGATTCATTTTACGTCAATTTTAAGGGGGTAACGAAAATTTGTTAGTGTTGTTGCTTTCGTTTTTCCAAAGTATTTATTAAAAAATTAATACTTGTTTAAATATACTTTCAAGAAACAGCAAATATTTAACCAATTAACTGAAGTTAAGGCTTTTGGAATATTTTATTAATTTCACCGTATGCGATCAATGCGATCTAACTATTAATAAATAATGAGAAAGGACATTATACGTAAATAATGAGCAACTACGAGAGCGAAATTAAACAAAGTTTCATGTTTAAAGGAAAAGTTTAAAATAATAAAATTTTATAAAATTATGTGAATCAACGTTTCGTATTAAGTAACGCATTTATACTGTAATAATTAATTTGAATACTTAAAGGCTTGATTTATGCTTACTTGAGCTATGCTGGTTCAACAATTCGGTTCGACCAGCTGGAAATAAGGTCAGTGGGTTTTACGTCTCGTCTACAGCAAAGTCATTAAGAGACGTGTGACTCACATATTCAGTCATTGGCAGTATTGGAAAAATGCATTTGTTAAGAAGCCATCCCTGCATTCCTCTGCGCCGATTTTTTTTAAACATAGTAAACCGAAATCAGAATTGTCGGATCTGTGAATCTAACGCGGATCCTCCTGATTGCGAGACTAACGTGTTGCCGTTGCGACACATTGCATGTGTTTAGTTGTTTGAGAATTACAGAACGATTCCTCTGAAATTTTTAAAAGACATTTAATAATAACACCTTTGCGACGTGTGCAACTATCATCTTTTCACAAAAGGGCGAATATTCATAACATATGTAGTATTTTTAAATGCATTTATCTGTTGATGTTTCACAAAGACGAAAGTAGATAGTTGACTTATTCAATCAAATACTGTTATAAATGGTATGCCAAGAACTTGTAAACAATTACCTCTCAGGAAGAACAAGTGTTACTGTAGTAACATTTGTCGTATTCCTGCATGGAACATTACCGTTATTTATTTACTTGTATTTTTGTAATTAAACATCTAGATTAGTTTGTTTTTAGATGTGGCAGTTAACTACAATTTACATATACATTGGTTGAACTCGTCTCCTACACACCATGTTGCTATATGTTATACTTAATGTTTTTTTCCCACGCCATAACCCCCACATTTACGTGTCTTTATTGACCACATAATGTTTACTTTAATTTAACGCAAAGCTCACGTCTGCCCTAGAGGTAAAGTACAGCTCTGCTTCATTAATAAAATTCAGACCTCAGACTATCTAAATTGACCTAGTCGTTTACAATACATAAACCCCACTTATCTTAACAGGCAGAAGTGAAATAGATCCACTTTAGGTGAGTACATGACCACATACAATAACAATAATGTACATGGCTGATTTAAAATCCAGATCCATTGCAACTAAAGTTTCCCCGTTGTCTGTATAGGTAATGTGAGAACATATGAAAAAAATATTAAAAACAATTAAATAGATAAAAATTATTGTCCTTTTTCCGAACGTTTTTTAAATTCGAAATACCATGAGGATACGTTCTTCGCCCATATACCAACTGTGGCAAAATCTTCTGTGTGCTCTAAGAACCAAATAATACCCTGATCGTTGTAACACATTCCGCAAAAACTAATTACTTATAAGGTAAAAGTCAATGGTGAATATTCTCAAATTTTGATAACAGTATTCTATAAATGTGTAAACATATTTGAAAAAGCTAATAAAAACTATACAGAAATATTTTCTTGAGTTTATGCAAGAAATAAGTTATCTAAGGAGAAAAATAATAGCTGTACAATATATTATTTCCACTTATAGTTAAAAAAAATTATTACACTACAGAGAAAAATCTCAGAATTGGTATTTACGCAGGTTAAGTTTCGCTCAGAAATACACAAACATTTATGACAGTTAAAAAATATTTAAGTAACGTTGTACCAACTATGATAAAAAATATGCTCATTACTAGACAAAAAAAATCCGCATTCAAACAAATGGAAGAAAACAGCAACATTTCCGAATAAAATAATGAAAAAAAGAAATATTGATAGTTGCATTTTGGAATTGCAGAATGCTATATATTAAAATAACATTAATGCATGTTTAACGTTCAAAAAAATTAGTAATAATAGACAAGAGTACCGTGATATTTTTACAATATTTGTGTACATATAGTTACACACTAGTTGTGTATATTATCAAAAATTCTTGATACATTTTGCAGTAAGTGATAGTAGTTTTATTTAAAATTATTTTGGCAACATATTCCGAGATACGTATTGTAACAGTTCTTAAAATTGGTAAAATTTAACAGTCCGCCGAAGATGGTTTGGTTTCACATGAACACTACGTAAATTATTTACCTCACTTGTTCTAGTAGATATTCGGAACATATTTAAACAGTTTATGAAATTATGATTTCCATTCTCACAAAATCATCATGAAACATGTTTTCACATTAAAATATTGAAATATTAATATATTTGCGTGTGAAATAAAAACAATTACAATAATAATAAATCTGTATTATACTGCAACATATTATACCTAGTCAGTCGTGATTTTGAAACTTTCCAGTGGCCAAGGAGTGCTTTCTGAAAGTCAAGCTATTTTCCATATTTCATTCAATTTCTAAGGTATTACTTACCTCTCTAAAAAAAAAAAAACTTGTTGCGTTACCCACTAATAAAAACAACCTTTTTTGATGCATAATACAAATATAATGCCAAAATGATCAATTTGAGAAACATTACATGAACGTTTGATTTATTATTCATATTCCATTTTCTGCGCGTGATTATTACGGTATCCTAAACAAAGAATTTCCGCATGTAAAAACCACAAAACTAAATTGAAGAACACACAAGAAAGTACCACGAATGAAAATGCATATGTTTTGAAGACAGCCGTTTAAAAATATACTTTTCAGGGTTTACACTTCTCAATTCAGTTCTGCTAATGTTTGGTTTCAAGGTAATAAGTAAATATTTTCACCAAATTAATTTAACACAATGGCGTTAACGAACGTAGATACTGCTTAAGAAAACAGCTAGACTTTTGATAAATTACAAAATGGTAAAAAAAATAGTACATGGTTAGGCATACTACTGAAAAACAGATAGGTAAGACTCCTGCGTTTATTTTGGCTTAAAATCGCATCAATTGAAATTCTCTTGTACTTGGTATTTTTTTTTTTGTTGAGATTTCCACGTAAAAGATACAGTTGACTATGGCTGAGTGATTTCCTATTTTTTTTTCTCATTTTTTCCTTTTAGTATTTTCCTCCTCACTCTACTGCGCTAACGAGTCGCGCCTGAAGGAGTTTTGCTATATGTCGCGGTTCACTTGGTGACCTACTGAATGTAGGTTGAAAACGATTACACAAAAAAGTAGCAAACGAAAACTCTACCTGTCGACGCGCAACGGTAGTTCCTTCTCCACTAGGGGACGCAGCGACAGAGAAAGTAATCCAGCCTATCTGGCTCGTTTCCTGTTTTGCGGGTAACATGATCTTGCCCGACAAAGAAATCATTAGCGAGGGAACTACCGGGACATTCCTAGACGTGGCAGGAGTAATCGGCCATGGTTTGTATCCAGTAAAGATCCCAGCGTTCAACAACTGTAGTTCTTCCGAGAAATCACGGGAAGCCGAATTACAGACGGCAGGGAAAAGAATCGAACCCGACTGTGATTCCAATTTTGATTCAACTCACTCGGTTAACAGTTAGGTATACTGAACAGTACTTTAACAAACAATTAATTATATTGTTAGTTATATACTACATAGGTATAAAGATATCAAACTCCGTCAAGTAAGTACACAGTTAAAAAGTTATTTTACGTTTACAAAAATTATTCTTTGTAAACTAGTTTCCAAAAATATTTTTGTACGTTTACAAAAGTATTGTAAATTTTACAGGAAATGCTTGTAAATATACAAATTTGTCTGTATACTTACAAACATTTTTGTATATTCGCAAATAGTAACTGCACGTTTACAAATATATTCTTGTACATTTTATAACTGTTGTATTAAGGGTCACAAAAAATTTCTGCAACCAGTTTCCAAGAATTTAGTTGCAAAAGAACAAAATATTTTGTAAAACGTGGCAGGCCGTGGAAGGTAATTTTGTCTCTTATCAAACACTCTGATCATAGAAATAAATCCAACTAGTCTCCGCAGGTATTTGAAAAATTTCGATCACTTTAATGACCTGCGGCATTATTGCTGTGGTGCCGTAACTTTTAATGTTTGAATATAAGGTTACAAGATTTTTTTTCAAAAGTACGAATTTTTTTACTGTGTACTTCAAATGAAGGGCATTTATTACGGAAATCACTAAGAGCATAGCACACAGACTATTGCATTTCCTCAGCAATGTATCAACGCCCGTATGCTGAACAAAACGCCAAAGACATGCCAGAAACTAACAAAACATGTTTTATTTTAGCCTGGTTTCGTCAGCACTGGTTTCTGGGTAACAATGAAAGACTAATAGCCAAACTAATACAGCACATGCCTGTAGAGAAGGTGATTGCAAGTATTCTAGAAATGATCGGGTAAGCATGTCATATAAAATTTGATTTCATTTATGGGCTCGTATTTCGCCTAGCAAGAAAGGCTTAAGGTAAACTTTAAGACTCTTTAAAATTAAATGTTACCTAAAAACTGCTAACAAAACCAATTAATATTAGAAACACACAAACTCCGTTTCACTTTGTCGCACCTAATTAAACACTGCTGTCGAACTTTGCATCAGACTCACTAGAGATCGTTAATGCTCTTAATTAGTTATTTTTTGTTTTGTTTTGTAAGCCTGATTTACTCAGGAGAAATACGCTTATAGGATCACCATCTTGCATGTGTGTCTGTGTGAGTCTGTGAGCGCGTTTTGGTTAGGGTTTATGTGCCCCCATTTAAATATTGAACCCGTGAACCAAATTTCTTGAAAACGCAGTGTGTGGTACGGCCACAAGACATATGTGTTTTATTAATGTCCAGAACTTACTTCAATACAGCTGCAATTATAAAATCTTTGGCGGTATGTCATATTTTTGGGATCCATTTCACCAGTTAAAACCACGGTTTATCATGTAAACATTAAATGTTGGACAGTGTGTTGCTGTAAGTTTGATAATTCGGTAGATATCACGAAATGAAAAAAATAAAGGTTTTTATATCATATCGAGAAATATTGTACCAGTTGCAACTAAATTGCGTATTTTGACAGTTTGTGATCCGAGCTTTGATTTCAGAAGATATAATTGTGTTTGGTGTATCGATTGAGAAGTCAGAGTGATATGTCATATTTCAAGAACTCTTGGATTGAATGCAACAAAACAATTATATACTTCATCGTAACGTTTATATGGATTAATACTGATGATGAGTTTTCATCCGAAAGGATGGTTTGTATCTCTGAGAGAAACATATGGGGCGCGACTAGGTGAGAGATTAATGTTAAGGTCCATTACTCTGCAAGATGTAAAGATATGAAATAGTTAGATATATTTCTCATATTTCGAGAAATACTGAACATACTGTGATCACACTGTAAACCGTGAGAGTACATTATCTTCATTTGGACTGATGTAGGGTTTATTGTTATTGGTCAGCCATTTACGATGAATAGACGAGATTTTTATGCAATATTTTGAACTATTTTAGACAGTTTAGCAAGATTTCATATCGTATATAGTCGTAGGTACGCCACGTTGGATCACATCTAAACATTAGTAAAAATTTCTGTAATATTCTGGGTACCACTGGAACAATTAGTTAACGTTTAATATTTTTAAACTTTTCACCTAAATCTTGATTTCAGTAGAGCTTCATATCCGTAATTTTGTAAGATAGTAAACTCGGGTGATTAAAGAAATCATTATATTTTTCAGTAATTACTTGAACGTTGGTTACGTCTTACGAAAATTTACTCTCAGATTAGCGAAAGAAGGTTTATTTCATATGCCGGTAACTTCTAGTTTTATGATGTTCTTATATCGTTTAAATGTTGGAAGGAAATGGTTGTCAATGAATGTGTGAATTTTTTAACTTATCAATTTTCATCCAGAAGTATATCTTCACTGCACCTTTTGGACTGACAACATGCTGCCTGCATAGTGATGAATAAGCAAATTTTAAACTAAAAAACTTCTCACGTTAAACAAAATTGCTTGTGTGAAGTGTATAATTCACAAAGACGTAGTTACCGCACAGGAAATGTGAATGCGTTGTTCTAAGAGCAGCACACACCACGGCCCAAAATATTTTATAAAACTGAGTTGTTCGGAACCTAGATTATTCGCAAGATTCTTGCACCCTTACCTTTACTTCTGAAGAGAAGCAAATCTGGCTAAAGGCTCGCTCAGCAGGTCATAATTTATTTTGCATTCGTTTTTATTCTAATATCACATAAACAGGTCGCAAAAATTACATCTGCGGGAAAAGAGGCGTTTTGCAAAATAAAACTTAGTTAGTTCTTAGGAGGCGTAAGCAGTAAGATGTGTTTTACAGTAAAAAATGATATATACATTAGCTCAGAAAAATTTATCAATTTAACTAGTAAGCTTTGCTTCCGTGTATCACCACTGTAACGAGCACAGTATATTGTATTTATATATAATTCAGTCTTTAAGATTTTGCAGGTAAACATTTAATACTTTTGCCAAGCTACGATTACTGTTTTCATTAAGTTTATTCTTGACTCATAATTACAGTTTATTTATTGCCCTTGAGAATCTTAGTTAACCAGTGTTGTATCAGACAGGTACGCAGGTCATACACGTATTATTTTTTTTAATATATATTTTAAATTTAACGTAGCAATACATTTAGTTTTATGTTATTCCGAGTTTATTACGAATTTCAGGAAGTTAAGTAATGTATATACTATTTTTTGCGTTTAATTTCTTTATCGTTTGCGAACATGCTTTGTCTTATGCGCCACAAAGACGGGGGAAATTGGTGGCAATATGAAATAACGACGGACGCGAAATAATTACACCTTGTTAAAATCTGCTTAAATTGGCATCATCCTAAGGCTAGGTAAATTAATAGGCCACCAATTTACCACACTTAATTAGGACAACCGAGATATGTAGAAGAAACTCGAGTTGTAAAATATTTAAAAATTGAGTGATCAAGTTTTGGAGTCAAGGAGTAACTATGCCTAGGAAGCCATTGTAGATAATCAAACACTACGTATGCTAGTGACTCCGCTCAAGTTTTTTGCCAATTCTTTCTGCAAAGCTTTGAACTGTTTTTGGTGTTAATGTAATTAATTTAACATAAAACGAGTTAGGACAGTCGTATTGTTTTATGTTGAGAACAAAATGTATGCCT
The DNA here is from genome assembly GCA_003012365.1 of Medauroidea extradentata. Lineage (NCBI taxonomy): Eukaryota > Metazoa > Arthropoda > Insecta > Phasmatodea > Phasmatidae > Medauroidea > Medauroidea extradentata. Next base: position 87,870 of record PNEQ01069595.1, on the reverse strand, counting down.
AAACTCAGAAGTCTTGAGACGATCATATATGCTTTTTTCCGGCGCATTGTTAGTTTTACAAATATTAATTTATATTATGAGTTAACTACCCAAGAGACGTACTTTTAAAATGGATGTAATTTTAAAATTTCAAGAAATACGAGGCAATACTTTCACGTATTTCACGCCAGTATATTACAGTGTCAGATGAAGATGTTAACCTAAACTTGCTCAACTTTTACTTTTCTTCTGCTGAAAACTAAATTAATTTCGAAGTAAAGTAAATTTCTAAAATATTTAATTAAAATGTTGTAACGGCGTGTGCATAAGTAACTAAGATTTTAACATTCAGTTTGGGGCATCGTATAAAAATTTTTATATGTCTCAGTCAATATACATTTGATTTCATGTTTAGCCTACTTTCTTCAAATTAATTAGAATGTTCCAGCTTTGGATTTTATCGAGTTCTATTAATATTAAGAGTGAAGGTCGTGTCTCGGTAAACGAGTGGCTCTAAGCTGGTATCTATGTTTGTCTAACTTACACACTTTACTAACTTTCTGCTTTGTTTCAAAAAATTAAAAGTTGATCCAGTACCCTTACCTCACCGGACCACGATGAACAAAATATTTTAACTGCCACGATATAATAAATCAATCAAAAAACATTATTTCATATATATTGTACTGGAATTACCTGCCGGGAGATTTTTAAAAAATTACCCTCACTTGATTAAGGAAAATTAGAAATCCTTTCATTTTCAGAATCCGCTAAAGTATGTTTCAGAACTTTCTAAAGCTAACTGTAAGCCAGGCCTAATTGTAAAAAAAATATATATTTTAAATGTTTTATGTCCTTCTTATAAATTTAATGTACATGTAGACACAAATAAACATATAATTGTACTGTCAAATCAAATATTTTTTTATAAACACGTAATATTTGAAAACAGCCTTGTCTGAAGTTGACCGTGAATAAATGCACAAATAAAAGTAAGTAAGTGCGGCTAACAGTCTATTAGAAAAACCGAATTGTTGAGAATGATATTAAATCACATTAGCGCAACGTACGTCATGTTTCATAGTACAAATGTGCCGTATGGAACGTCAAATTAAAGAATGATTGCAGTCCAAAAGGACGGCGAATTATTGCAGTAACTGGCACAGAAGACTGAAACTGGCTGTCCTACGCTGAGACGAACACAGTTGGCTTAGCGGCTAGGGCGCTAGCCTCCCGAAAAGGAGATCCCAGTTTGATTCCTGGTTAGGACGACCTGGATTTTCGTATAGCCTATGTGAATAGTGCCAGACGGTGCAATTGGTCTACTGGTTTTCTCGTGGATCTTCAATTCTTTACACAATACTATTAATGGCACTGGTCCGTACTCACGTGACAACAGCTCTTCTTTTCACTTCCACTGTAAGGCAAAACCAAACTTTGAAAATAACTTGCAGCAATGATATATAAAACGCAATGTTTAAATTAAGTGTTGGAAGAACGGAAATGTCCTTGAAATTAACATGATGCGTATAATATTTCTTGAAAATCCTTACAATTTCTTTGTTATTGTTGCAGGTTATCAATTCCTAGGGTTGGCTTGCACTGGGATATTCTGTCTTTGTTTACAAGACAGGGTATTTTATAAAAAAAAAAGTCTATTACAAATGATGCAACCAAAAAAACTTTTGGGCTTCCATTCGAATTTATTTGAAATTAAAATACCTATATATTCTATGCTTAGTATACGACGTAACAAATAAAGTTTTATTGATACTACCCAAGCGTGTTTTTTCAAGAACATTTTGTTTCTTTAGAACCAAATACCCCATAAATTAAATTGTTTATTTACTTTAGCTATATACGAATGTTCGATGTAAAATTTTCGGATGAAAATAATAGTGACTGCTTTGGGTGACACGTTTATGATACCTATAATTGATTTAGAAATCAATAAAATGATTTCCAATGATAGATAATTCTATCAAATAGGATATCACAATCGAAACAAATTGATAAGGTATCTTTGTTTTCTAGGCATTCACGATTTCACGGATAGCTTATCGTTAGACTAATTAGGACACAATTTGAATAATTACTAGACATTTTTAAAATCCCTTTTAAGCCGCTTAGGCGAAAAATTAATAAAAGTAAACTAAACTAAAACAAATATATTTCCGAATATTTAGAAGAAATATTAAAAACCTTGTTAAGATAAGTGAATACGTAAAATGGATGTATTACGTTGTCAGCGGAACGTATCATGATGTTCTAGCGGATTAAAAGTGGATACATACAATAATTAATTTATTTTTCATGGTTACATGTCACAATATTTTTTACGCCAATTAACCAGGCTGGTGTGGCAAAAAAAAAAAAAAAAAAATTGGCAGCGTGGGATTAAACGTAGTTCTTTTACTACAGAAACTGTTTGAAAAATATTATACTACCCTAACTACTGCATGAGTGGTAGGACCTGTGTTTGGATGGGACCTAGGCGCTTGTACATACGTCTAGACATGCAGGAAACATGCAGAACAAGTACACATGCATCTCAACTCTACTAGAGTTGGACAAACATAGCCGCATATGAGGCCATGTTTACCTCCCATAATTGCTAGTTTCTAACTACATCAGGGAGGGAGGAAAACAATCATAGACACCGTACAAACCCCACGACAGAAATAGGATGTACAATACAATGCAATTTTAGACGTAGGCGTGATCCACAGGAAAATAGGATGGACTGGATTATTTATCAAGGCCTTGAAATGCTGCAAGAAAAGATTGGTCGGAATGCTATCCTTTCTATGTTTGTTTTTCTCGGACTGGTATTATTTTATTTCACTGACAAGAGCTGTAGATTGTCACTGCAGACCTGGTGATGCATGCGCAAGGTATTGAGCGGACACACTTCCAGACCTTCAACTGGCACCTGAAGCAGGAGACGTTCATTTTAAGTAGTGACGGTCATTGTAGCAGTTACCATTACCTTAAAGTTAAAGTTCTTACACAGTCTTGGCTTAACCTGAGCGGTCGGGGCTGAAAACGTTAGTTCAAATAAGTGACGTGTTTCTACGCCACCAGGTTTGTTAACGAAACCCCCGTCCGTGCTCAGACAGGTCGTGTGTAAATAAATGAAGTATCATCAAATCACCATGCAAGATTATAATGCCACACGGAATCTAGTAAACTTAATACGCTGACACACATGAATCTCGGTTTTTTTTTCTGTTGTGCTTAGTACAATAATTTTGTCGGATTAAAAAGAGAGAAAGTACTTAACATTTATTCAGGCTTAACTTTATCGTACCGTGTTTCGTCAGTCAAATGTATTCAAAATATCTCAACGTGCGTTAGTGACATTTGACTACGAAAATTTCAAGTACGTGTTACACATAGTCGTGTGCATATAATTGTTCTTATGTTTGCTTAAAGATATATTTAAATTTTTATTTTGACGATTTGTGCTATTACTCACTTCATTAAGTTCTTTGTCAATGCGTTAAGAAAATCTCATACCAGAAAAATGAACACCATTTTGGTACATAACATTACTATTGCTAGGTAATGTAGTTTTGAACACTGAAGTATGAAGCGTGCTTACTTATCGCACCAACGACAACATACTTCTCGTTTTCTAAGTGTAAAAAAGTGTTAGTAACTACACAGGGAGTCTAACTCGGATCGCTAGCAAGTTGACTGACCAATACAACACCATGTATCTGTGTTATAAACTGCTTTACAAATGCGAAAATTACCTTTAATGATTAAATTCGCAGACTGTTAAAAATGAAAACTATTTTTGCTATATCACTAAAATTATGCTAGCTCTTGCAACACTAAAATAAGTGCAATACGCTTGAAAGCAACTTTGCTATAATGTCGTTGAAATTATGCCATTAAATGTTCAACCACATAGTTCAGTAGCTAGGGCTTATGGCCGGTGGGATGTTATCTGAACTCGTTGAGTACTGGATGTATGTAGTCTTGTCCTCTTAAGGCCATGATCTTTCATTTATTTCAAACAATTGCAAGTAACTCAAATATATTTTAACCAAATGTTGTGAAAAAATTTGAGTCAGTGTACAGTCATGCGAAACATAATTTTGACAGAGAGTTTTTTGAAAATAATGTACCGTTTTCTAGAAAAAATATTTTGCTTCATTTTGACTTATTTTGACAACAAAATATGTGATAATTCAGGGAAAAATCTAAAAATACGTTTGGTGTATGGCAACTGAAAAAATTCAGATACAAATGGTGATATACAAGTGTTAAAACTGTATGAGTGAATGTATTAATTTGCGTTAAAATATATATTTTCGAAACCACTGAAAAATTATAGAGCGAGGTCTTAACCCCACCCTGCGGAAGACATTGGTGAACTACCTCAGTTTCATCTTCGCCTAGTCGCAGATGTGCCCTTCAGGTTCCACATAGTCTCAGGGCTGAAATCTCATCATCATTATCAGCGTCATAATCATTATCAGCGTCATCATCATAATCAGCATCATCATCATCGTCGTCGTCGTCGTCATCACCATCATGAAATGGTAAATTTCAGCTCGTTTGAAAGACTCTTGCAATGGCAGTAATAGACTTTGAGTAAAATCGAGGAAATTCGCAATGGCTGCTCTATATCCTCTCTTAGTACACCAGGCGGGACAAAAATGAAGGGAAAATAACCAATACAAGCTGTAATCAGAACAACTATATGAGATCAAAATGCATGTTCTAATTTACAGCTAATCCTAGATTTATTTTTGTCACTCCACTCTGGTTGCGTAAAAGACAAAGTGCTGCAGTCGTGTTAAGTAATTTACTTTACTTTACTCAAATGCATTGTAACTAGTCTATTTGTTAATACCCTGAAGACCATGCTCACGTATTGCTAGGTGAACACTTTGATGATAAGTAATATGGTCCTGAAGGACAAACTATCAAGAACATTGTTTCATTGTGGCACCAGTGTTCAGTTGATTCCTACTAGAACACCAACATCTCTTAAACTATTAATTTCGTTAGAGTCTTATACACTGCTGAAACGAATATCAATGCTCGAAAATCATGTTATGTACATTCAGAGACTTTGATTGGAGTAGGCCTATTCGGCACCCTATTGGCTGAAAATTAATCAGTAATGGAAGTGGCATAGTGTCATATTAGGTGTTGGCCAATAAGATAAATAAGCGGGGATATTGTCGGGAAGTTGGGTATGGTAAAAAAAAAAAAAAATACGTGGTCTAAATGTTAAAAAAAAAAAAAAAAAAAAAAAAAAAACAATTTCAGAAAAATTTCCACTTTGTAGCTTATTGTGAAATAAATGGTAACGGTTTGGTAGAGCACAGGAATAATAAAACTCACTGAAATAATGAAATAACTACACTTGGCAGCAAACGCGAGGAGAGACCATGTGTCGACCACAGACTACGACCCCTACGGGTCGTGTCTCCTACCTTATGGTGTACTTATACCTGTCTTACACGATCAACTATTGTAACAACTCAAGATATGTCATAGCTAGGTAGCTTATTTAAGTTATCATAGCTTTTACGACTAGGGACTACCAATCAGTTTTAAAGGTTTACTGGTAGAAGTACTTAAATAAAAGAATGATTTCAAATATTGGAAGTTTATTTATCAATTAATAAAATTAATATTACAAAAATTATTATTACATTATCGGTATTCAAAAATAAATGCATTTAATTCGGAAAAGTACTTTAAAACATGAAATTATAAAAATATGTTAATAAGTGGTAAACGTTATAAGATCCTACTTGAAATTATTCGTAAGGAAGTAGCATCCAACTATTACCATAATTAAGTTCAAATTCATTGAGTTATAATGAAACATGAATACACAAGGATCGTATTGGACAACAGCAAATACCCGCGTAAAGAAATCCATGACTGTTACAGTAAAACCAATCACGAAAACTAAATAAGTTAACATAAATGATAATAAAAAGATTACTTATGGTTTTGACGTTCTCGTCCAGCAATGTCTCATCCATGTGAAGGCTGGTCTTCTCTTACAAATGGCAAAAGTCTCACATTCTTCGTATTTATTAATATGTTTATTTTAAATACTACTTATTACAAAAGAAAAACTAACAAGACATAACCTGCCACCTAACAATACGAGCATTTAGGCATACGTTTAGCCCACAAGGGCATCGACATGCTCGCCAAAGCCCGAAAAAGCTCCAAAACGTTTAAAAGCTCAGAAAAGTTCCCATGCTTAAAAAGTTCGAAAAAGTCCACCAAAACATGGCCGGCATACAATCATACCTCTCGAACATTCAACAATTACTTAACGATCACTTGCTGAGCATTCCAGACTTGTGCGACAGTCACTCTCTCTGTCCCAAAAGTAATGCACTAGACAAATGTGTTTGATGTCACGGGGAGGAGGGACTGTCCTGGACTGGCACGACTGTAATCTGGTGTTCTACGCAATCCTGACATTGCGTCTGCCCTACTACAGATGTTATTTTGTGGGACAGGGGAGCGGGGAAGTGTTGACAGAGGCATCCAGTGCCCCCGGAAGACCGCCGCTTGCTGAACGTATACCGGAAAGACCCACAGCGCACAACCGCTTGGTGACATGGCCACGTCCATCATCACACTCCTCACCTGCCTACAAACTAACATGAGTTCATCGGCCTGCGCACACTACTGGGACACTGCCCACAAATAAATCCATAAGCACTGCACTGACAACAACCCGTGCAGGCTTTCAGGAATCTCAAACTGAGACCGCCACGATCGTAACTGTAAAGAAGTTTCTTCCCGAAAACTGAATACTCTTTAAAACTTAAACTAAAATAACTTAACCACCTATTTTGAGAATCGTTGAAAAGAAAAAAAAACAATATTAAATCGCCGAATTTTAACGGTCACTATGTGTGTATATATATATATATATATATATATGTGTGTGTGTGTGTGTGTGTGTGTGTGTGTGTGTGTGTATACGGGGTTGTCCTGAACTACAGGTATAAACGCAGGGAGGTGATTCCTTATGGAAAATAAAGTAGGAAATATGCAGGACACTTTTTACCTAAGTGTAATATTGTGGGAGAAATGAGCCGCAGAATATCGAATTTGAAAACTGTATTTATTTTAAATATCGGAAACAGAATTATGTAAAACGACAATACTCTGAACATTGATTTGTGTCATAATAGTCTTCAAACCCATATCAAATGCTGGTTGATACCTTTAGCCATTACTAAAAAAACAGGGGTAACCACTCTCTAAGTGGACTAAACGTTTGTATCATCGGGATGGTGGGACATTTTACGATGTTTTATTGAGTAATGTGAGTTTTGTAATAAAAATGGTCCTCTTATTACAACTGTCTAGGGCTCATAGTTTTTGTGAAATATGCACGCGAAGCTTTGGCTGAAGCGATAGAGTACCAGGAGAGCATAGGCAACACTGCGTATATTGTGTTTGGAAGGGCTCAATTGCTCTATCCAAAATGGGTTAGAAAACATTTCATTCGAAAAATATCGTACAGTAACTTGTAAGGTAGATATCAACCATTACAAAGCGACGTTTTACCGAACAAAAATTATATCTAACAGACAATAAGATAGGTATTGTGAATTATTACATTGATCGTAAGTATTTGCACAGCCACTATTGTGATGTACAACTTCGAGAAAAACGAGGGGGTGGTACGGTCCTACCAATGTGTGTGTAACATGTAGGTATTTTGTATTGCTTTTCAAAAATGTAATACAAATGCATAACACAAGTCACATTCACGCAACGTGTTTATGTGAACTACTGAGAAGAAAAACATGTGAGGTTGCACTTTACTGCCCGCAATTTTTACGTGTAAATGAAATAAACCTATAATATTATATATATTTTTAAACAAAATGTTAAGTAATATTTTAACTAAAAATTATAGCTTTAAAATTACACAAAATAAATTTCTACAACAAATTTTGAATTTGTAAACGTAAAGCACTAAAGAACAACGTTTACGTGTAAATGAAATAAACCTATAATATTATATATATTTTAACAAAATATTAAGTAATATTTTAACTAAAAATTATAGCTTTAAAATTACACAAAATAAATTTCTACAACAAATTTTGAATTTGTAAACGTAACACTAATGACTTGGCAATATATTCAGGCTATCTTGTTTTTGAAGCAAGATGTGGCGAGGTGAGGCGAAGTTAGACGAGACAAAACGAGGCTAGGCGAAGAGAGATGAGACATCACGAAGTGAGGCGAATAAAGACGACACAAACGAGCCGCGGCAAAGAGAGGCGAGACAACACGAGTCGAGGCGAAGAAAGACGAGACAACACGAGTCAAGACGAAGAGAGACAAGACGACATTTGCCAAGACGAAAGCAAACGAGACAAGAAAAGCAAGTCGTTGAAGACCTACGAGGCAATACATGGCAATGCGAAGAGAGACGAGAGCATGAATCGTGTAAAAAATACCTGTACAATACGATACAGTAGGGGAGATCCTTTCAAACTTCCGTCGCTTTGTCTGCCTCGTCTCTCGTGTCGCTTCATCGAAGATATTGAACCGGCATCAAGGTCGTGCAGACATTTCGTCACTCTGTACGAATTATTCCGCGTCATATACCCCTACGGCGACTTTGGTGAACTTTTCGCCTCCGTTGGCCAGCCCCTTACCCTTGTCGCACCAGACGATACCCTCGCGTTCATGATAAAGAGACGTAGAAACAGGGCTGTGTGTTATTCCCCAGACGCCACAACGTCACTTAATAAATAATGGCTCGGTATATCGTAGACAGTCCACAAGCCACTTACCCGTGGTTTCCAACTGCACGAACCCCTAGATTCCACCCCCCCCCCCAAGTCTGTGCCGTATACACACATATTATCTTGAATTGGGTGCGTTTCCTTCCCGGGGAAGGTGGGAAAAGGGTGTGGGGGTTGTTGCTATGCACAGGATGTAGAAGAGGAGGGTGTGGTGGGGGCGGCGAGTGCCCAGGAAGATGAGCTATTGATTATTAGAACAGAAGACGAAGTGCTAGTTCCACTCATTTAGGGGGTGAGGGGTCCCCCGCTGTGTATGTGTGGATCCGGAATAACACTATGTATATACCGCGGCAGAAGGGTGGAAACTTGGTAAGGGGTGGTTTGGTTATTTTCCCTTAATGCGCCGGCAGGGGCGCCCTCTAGCATACGCACAAGCTCACACACACACACACACACGCACTCCCACGTAAGGAGAAGTTTGGTTGTTGGGGGAGGGGAGAGAAAGTCTTGGCGAGGGTTCTGCACGCGATTAGGGGTGGGAAAAAGGGGTTGTTCCTAGATAGGGACGGAGAGAGAGGGCAGGAGGGGCCGTGATTGATGGTCAGATGTAGTGGAGGTGGATCTCAGCCAGCCGTGATCTGATACCGCGCATAACTCTACCTAGGTACCAGGTCTGGCCATTGCGCGGTGCAAGCTTATTTCTAATATGACGCCCACGATCCACGGTTTTTTTATCTGATACTTTTTAAATGCCTAGCACCCAGAACTTATTTCCACAAGCCAGCTGGTTTTATATCACAGGTGTAGGCTAGATATTTCCAATATCGGGTAGAGGGGAAGTCTAAAATGTTCTCATAACATTTCATTTTCGTCCCATATATTGGTTTTTGTACGCATAACAATTTTCTTTTTTAAAATTTACGTATCTTATAATTTTATGGCAATTAAACTATATCTGACTTGGGCTTTTGTAGTTTGAGGTAAGACTCCTGTGTTCTGAATTTACATGTCATTTATTAAAACGCGCTCTGCATGAGCTTCAAAATGTAATGACATTTAATGATTATGTTCTAGCCTAAGGCAAAAACCACGATTTATAGAGGTTTAAGAAATCGTTTTCCTGGATGAAGCAGTAATGTACGTTTGTCAATATTTTATGAGGTGCACAACTATAAGCAATTGCTGATTAATTTTCGTAACAGAGGAAAGGAAATATATTGGTACTGAAGCAATACTATATCACAAATGGCAAATATTTTAGTCACCGAAAATTCGGTAGTAAATATTCTAATTGCTTACATGAACTATTTCCTACTGGAACCCACGCGGTGTAGTGTTCAGACCACTCGCCTCCTACAGGGTCAATTCGAGTTTGATTCCCGGTGAGGCTAGTCTCGATTTTTCCCAGATGGGATATTTGGCGGAATTTGTCTTTGGCCGGCGTGTTTTCTCGGGGATCTCCTGTTTCCATTCACCCAGGCATTCCTCCGCTCTTTCATTGTAACCATCATACAATGTTGCCCGTTAGAGAACAGTGAAACGCATACTTTCTCCCAAATTCAATGATAAACTCTCGGGGTGTGAGACCCAACCTGTTCACTCTTGACACTATCTGTTATTAAAAAATATATATTTCTGTAAAATCAGAGGACACTAATATATGCGTTTGTGAACAAAATAAGTACCTGTAATGAAACCTTCAATGTTGTATTCGACAGAGAACGTCTGAGTAACGAAACCGAATAAACGTATTTCAGTGGCGTCAATGTAACAGTTATCACAACTTTGATTTTTCAAGGGAAAAAATAATTTTTCTCTTGCCTGTGCGTGTCCTACGTTGCATGTGTCGCTAACATTTAGACAGGTGGTTGATAAGTCGATTAGAAATTTAAAAATAAAATTATATGTCATTATTTTTTTTTTAAGTTTGTACCAACGAAAAATCTATCGAGTACAGAGTTGACTAAGTTAAAATAAAAACTGTGCATTTTAATGTTAAGGCGGTCGAAATTCACATTACAAATTTACCGGGTCATTAATTACAGAATGTTATCCATTGCTAGTACTTAAAACCACGCTATTCGAGACCATATGAAATGCTTAAATTTATAGTAATGTGTGTCAGTTAAATAACAATTCCACTTGAGTATTGCAAGAATGTACTGCATTTTGCATGCGATGGCAAACATTGTTTCTTATAAAACTTTTTTTTTGTAAACACATACAAAATGCAGTACATTCTTGCAGTACTCAAATAGAATTCAGAAATAAAGTTAAGAGAGAAATATTTGTTACAGAATATTGTTTTAGGAAATGTGAATAATATGAATAAAATCGACACTACTAAATAATTGTGACTTACACGTTAACGGAACTCAGCCCCTCATATATACATATATGTTAATTTATGAATGAGGATGGCGCGCACAGGTGTATTTATAACTGCCATTACTTTCTGAAGGATTTGATGTGAGGATACTTGAAAACAAGGTTCCCGGGGAGAGACCCACGTGGCCACTTGTCACTTCCACGCTTCCTCTGAAGGAGGGTAGATGGAGCTGTTTAAGAAACTCTGCTGGAGGAGAGGCAGTATTTACAAGCGACAGGCTCGTTATCTTCTTTATCTGCGAGGGGCCGGCCGCGGTTACCACGCGCGGAGCGGAGCATCCTCTGGTGAAGAGAAAGAGAGACAGATAGATGGAGACGGGGTCGCAGAAATATCTCCAAGAGGCTGGCCTGGCTATTCATTAGTGGCTGTGTGGGCTGGAAATGAGCTGTCATACGCAGACAGGCTGCAGACGCCTATAGGAGAGGGTTGGGAGAGGGGACCTCCACGCACACGAGAGAGGGGGGTATCTTGCCCACCCGTTAACTCTCACTACCTCACCACCCCGGACCCAAACGACGAACAAGAAAAGGCTTCTCTTCGTGTTGTCTTGTGTAGCGAAGGGCCAGGCGTCTCCCAAGACAACGTCCGCCGTAGTCCCTCCCTTTTCTTCCCTGTCTCTGTCTCGCTCGTAGTTTCTCTTCATAATACACCATCCACGCCTTCCCTGGGACCACCCCCTCTGGACGTCAGACGGACTGCCGTCTCCCCCGCACACACGCTGGCGCGAGGGGTAGGCAACCCTCTTCACCGGCAGGCGCGCCCTGGCGGTGAGCAGGGCGTCTTGCAAGTCTGCCACCACCCACCATTGCCAACCCAGCACGTGACCCGTCCCGGGAACACGCCCCATTGGTCCCATTCAGCTAATTTGCATGGGCCCCGTGAGCAGAGGTTCACGTGCCGACCTGCCGGACGAAATGTGTGCGCGTGGGAGTTATCTCTGTTACTCTTCCCTTCTTACACCTCAACAGTACCATAAGTGTGACTTTAGGTAGGGACCTGGAACATCTGCGTCTTTTTCTTGTCACAAACTGTATTTCGAACAATTGCTATATTCTTGCCCGTTTCGATATTGCCAGAGCCCGATATTTTCACAGATTTTTTTTTTTTTTGCGACAGCTTGCCTCATTGCCTTGTGTGTGCACACATGCAGTTCTGCTTCTTTGAATTTTTTTTTGGGGGGGGGTGTGGCTGAATGGTTACACCATTCGTCTCCCACCAAGGCAATCCGGGTTCGACTCCCGGCGGGGTTAGTCCCCGGATTTTCGCACACGTGGGAATCGTGCTGGATGATGTTCTTCAGTGTGTTTTCTTGGGGTTCTCCCATTTTCCCCGCCCTTTCATTCCGGTGCTGCTCCATACTCACCTCATGCCACCCCTCACCAGCACTAATGACCTCGACGTTAAGAGCTGTCCTAAATATCTCATGCACTCATTCTGCTTTCTTTGTCATTGAGAGGACCTTTTCAACTCTCAGTTTCTGAGTTTCCTACTCGCTAATTACAGACGAGTGGTGTAGCAGTAAGTTGCTATGGCCGGCACCATCATATATGTCACGTCTCTGCACAAAGACAAGCTGCCAATAACCATGAAGCACAGCTGCAGATACGCGCGTAGGCCTAAGGCATTTAAACAGAGTGGTACGAAAATATTTTCGGAAAAACTACCGGCCCCTAGCAATTGGTATTTGACTTTCTGACACCTTCAGGGTTGTAAAGAGAGAATAATAAAGTTGCCAATAAATTCAGCCTGTCATGTGGTATCACTTTGACAGCGAGCAGCCAATGACTGGGTACTGTCTCCTTGTGTACACTGATATTATTGGTTGCTAACATGCAAGTCAATGAACCGGCGGATTCTTCTTGTTTCCCATTATAAGCCAATTCTCATGAGAAATTGTAAATCGAGGCTTTTGGTACAATGAAGATCTTTAGACGTATGAACCCTTTTTCTTAAATAATTTTAAATTTTGATCGAAAGTTGCATAAATGACATTTCCAGGCTTAAAAATATTTGCAAAGAAGTTTCATCAAACTATGCAGACAGGACAAACACAAGATGCATATTTCTTGACTATTGCAGGCCATGTAAAGCAGAAAAAAATAAAACAAAATAGGGCACATAACGAACACATGTGTCCTTCATGCAAAGTTGGAAATTTTCGTGGATGACTTAATGATAAATTAACATGACAAGCCTGTGTATCAGCTGAATCCTGATCTTTCATACTGTATTTTTTTTTAATGTCGAGTTCTGAGAATAAATCTGTGCGAAAGTAATGTCATGTAGATGTTATTTTTGATATATTCCTCTGAAGAGTGCTCAGAAAAAATTTCAATACAATGTTGCAGAAAGGGTGTACATGAAGAGCTCTCACTTTGCATAATAAAGTACATGTACATAATGTGTATTATATTCTGTTCCAAAATATATTTAAGCTAAATTTGTCGTGTTATTGGTAACAGTGTGTGATTAATACAATTGAATGGGAAAAAATGTACTGAATTTTCTTTCAATGTTATTGACATTTTTTTTAGTCTCATGAATGTTTTGTTTTTGTGAAATGTGCCCATTCTGCGTCTTCCATTTGTTAATGTTCAACAGACACCAGAACTTGCGCAATTTAAACTGTTTAGTGAAAATTCAACTGAAGAGCAAACTCGGTTCAAAATGGTTCTTTATATAGCAGTCACCTGAAGTGGCAGTCACATAGTAGTCAGAGTATAGAACAACAGTTATATATAATTAACGTTACAAGACCTTAAGAACACCCAGAAATTTCTCTTGTTTGCCTTATGTTAAGGTTTCTTTCGTAGGTCTAGGAATTTAGACTGTTTTTGAGAGTAATATTTTTCCAGAAAGCGTTTAAAACTTCAATAGGCAACATAAGATATAAAATATGACAACCCCAACTTGCTAAAAAGTAACATTCAATATTTTAATGTAAACAAAGTGTACAAATAAGTTTGAAAAAGTAACAAAGATATTTATTTTCGAACCACCACCTTTATGGAATCCTTACGTAATATACGGTAGTTTCCTGTTCTCCGAAATATTATTCCTGCTTGTTAAGTTTTCCACGTAATCAAAGTACTTTTCAGGCTTAGTAAGTTTATTGTACATAAAAAGCAAACTTATGTACAGATATCTTGTACTCAGTAACAAAGCGATCGTCATATAGAACTCAGATGTAGAATAATGTTACCTCATACTACAATGTTACATTTGCTGTCTTTGGTGAAAAAAACAATTTTTTAAAACAAAATTAATTTTACTTATAACAAATGAAACTAGAGCACACTAAACTATAAAAATATATTTTTTTTTGTAAATTCCCATGATCACTTACTGTAAAAAAAATTTCAATCGCAAATTTAAGGAAAAGAGCGTATTAATAACTTGCTTTCGTTTTCCGACTAAAAAGCCAAAAATTTGTTTTTCAAATATGGCTGGCTTTTAAAACTACACGATATTTATGACATTGTCGTGCTTCGTTGCCGTTAACATTCCCTCGTTTATAAAGGTGGAAGACATAATTCATTACTAAATGCTAATGAATAATTTAAAGTGTAGTTACTGCAAGCACTATCGATTTCATCCAATCTGCTACCACAGCTGACGCTGTTGCGCTGCGGGATTGTCAGAGAGATAACATGAATGTAGCCTTCGTCAATAATATTTTCATCATACATTCAAAATATTGCCTAATAATTTGCTAAATCCTTTCAAGTACTTTTGCAAATGCGAAATTTATTTAAATATTTAAAAATGGCTTAGCCTGTTCTTTATTATTTCTTAGCATATACTTTATTATTAGATAAAAAACTTATTTAAAAGTAACGAAAAAAATTCCATATTCAAATTACACTTTCATTTTATTAAATTATGTGTATCATTATCAGCTTTAGCTAATTATACTTTAGGTATGGCATATTTATGAGTTGACTGTTAGGAAGTCTTTTGTATTTAAGGAAGTTTCCTGAATTTTAAATAGTTGAAGGCTTAATGTGACATTCTCATTTATTTATTCATTTAAACCACAAAAAGAGAAAACTGACCTAATCAATAACTATGTCCTTGCTTGCTTAGTCATTGTGCACATATAGTTAAAACGTTTGTTCCGATATCGCAGACACTAGCATAGAAACAATGTTATGTTCATAATCTCCATTACCTCGTAGTCATCTAGACGAACTCTTTATAAAACTAATGTCTCATTGATAGACTGTGATTTATAGCTCTGACACGGTAAGCAGGTAAAGAGATCAACCAGAGCTTAGATTTAATTACACTCAATTAGATGTTCACCCTGCTAGGATAAAAAAAAACAGCTGTAAAAACCGCGTAAATAGAAACCCATAGCTTTAAAGGAGTTGCGTGATTCGTATATAGTTTTTAAAGTTGTAATGCAGTGCACATTTATTTTATCAACACATTTTACGAGCCGTAATATGCATTTGAAATGTTTAAATAATTTTATTTAATTAAGCTTCGTAGAACATATATTTACAACAACAAACAGGAAAGTGTTAAATTCATGTAGGTACTTTCTGATGGTAATTAACGAATTGGATGCTGGTAATGTCTCGAGGTATATGGAATAAAATTTAAAATAAAATTTCCATGCATATTTCAAATTAAAAAAATTAATAACTTCTCCACAAAATTTAAAATTATTCATACAAAATATTGTTTGACTCAGGACAAATACTGACTGATATATTCAGTAACAAAAGCACCTCAAGTATTTAATAAGGCTTTAATTTTTCATTATCTTCCTCATTGATTAGGATAAGAACATAAATCACGAGTTCTTAAGCGGGCTATCTGAAAGTGTGTGTTAACTTCTAAAATCCTCATAAATGCCCTCATGAATGCAGTTGAATCTGCTAATATTGTTGTCAGGACACGTAACTTTAAACAAATAATCACAGTTGCCTTTCTTGTAGGCACAGTGAGCTGCATAAAAATTTTTCCTGTTTGACATGATACAATGACCTTAGATCAATAACAGTCAACAAAAATAAAATGTTACTGTGTCCTCAAAAGTTTTAAATACTGTGAAATCAATAATGTTTACAGGCCTATATCTCATGTTTACGTTTACAATAGTCAGCAAAATGTGATCGTTGAACGATTCCTATAACGGGTTAGTATCATAAGCTGAACAGTTTTTTTATATATACACCACCGCGAGCGAATGTTGCCGAGGACGATAGAAAATGGCAGCCAATCTAACCGTCTTTAAAAATTCTCACTGTTCTCACTTTGCCTTTGTTAATGAACCATCCCGTCATTTGCCTGGCATGGAAAACTGAAATCACGATGGCGAGCGGGAATCGAATCCGGTCCTTTTTAAAAATTGGTATAAATGAAGTATATTGTCGTAATTTTCAGATTTTATTAGTAAGTACAAATAAATATTATTGTGTGTGTTTAAATCGTTTAGCATATGACCCATAATATTTCATTTCGGTGCAAATAATTTTATTCTAGTAAGACACTTGGTTTTGTTATTTTTATGTTCCCGTAACTTGCAAGTTTTTACTATATCATTCTAGTACGGGAAAACAATGAGAGTTGAAAAATTTTTAACAAGCGAAAAATGTATTCTCACGCAATGTCTATAAAACGAACACTGTGCCATGCAAATGTAAAATTACGAACTTTTTTTTTTCCATGTGAACACTTTTAATGTATGGAAATCTCGGTGGAGCATATTTAAAATACAGGAGCGTGTACGTTACATTTTTTAAAAATATTATGTCATGAATGATAGTGGTGAACTATCGGGGAGAAGATTGCATGCTAGTGACTTATGTCCACGGCCGTAGAGTAACAATTCTGGATACTCGAATGGAAACTTGACCCCCTTGTTGTTTGGCTGCAGTTCACCAAGTTACCGAGAGAGTTGTGCGTCTTTGGCGTTGCAGTCAGGGTGGTCGGGCTCAAATTCCGTCCACTTCCCTCCCACTTTTTCCAGTGCTACATTATAAAGATAAACAATTTATCAAAACATGTTTTTATTATCAATTTATGAAATACTTCCTTCGCTCACAATCCTAAAGCATCACTCCAGCAATCTTAATTTACTTTATAATGTAAATACTGGAATAAAGTGGGCGGAGTTTGAGCCCGACCGCCCTGATTGCAGCGCCTAAGACGTACAACACTCTCGGTAACTTGGTGAACTGCAGCCTAAAAACAACAAGGTGTCAAGCAAAATACATTGGTAGATAGGCGAGTGTCCAGACCCGTACTTCTACGAACCTGCATGTGCCTAGAAGCTAGGGCAAGGTGTGGTATACATGCTGTGTGACTCTTATCGGTCCGAAATTCCAGGCCCCGAACTCACTAAATAGTCCACTCAGGCGGCGAGACTTCATACACATTTTAAAAAGGATGTTTTTTTTCGCAGAGATAAACGTCAGAATATACTACATAGATTGAGTATAACTACCCAAGAAACCCGAAACTAAATATTTTTTTTTGGTTTTCCTAGAGTAAATTGGCAGGGTTATTGCTTAAGGGTGTTGAGTTGCGATAAAATCACTATTTTATATTTTTATGAAATAACGCTAGTTTTGTAGACGATACTTGTGAGTGTAGTTTCCTGTCACAAAACAATTTTAGCTGGCATAGTTTTCTCATTACGGTGCGTCAAAGTAAAAATTTGCATGTTCTGCAGCCATGCAAATAGTGAAAACCAGTTGACTTATATAAGTAAAATAATTCGCCGTGAAATAACATGGCATGGGCTACGTAATAAAACATTAAGATGCATCCTGCGAAATAGTTTTATATTTTTAAAAATTATTGAATTTTTAAAATTATTTCTGTACTTTTGTGATTTGTCAAAAAATTCAAAATATAGCATTGCGGGTTTTTAAATGTTTTATTGCATAGCTAATAGGATGGAAATTCACAGTGAATTATTTCGTTTAAGTAGATTGATTGGTTTTCACTATTTGCATGGCAGCATAAGAAGCAAATTCTGACTTTGATGCACCGTTATGAGAAAACTATGAGAGCTAAAATTGTTCTGCGAGAGGAAACTGTACTCACAAGTATCGTGTACAAAACTAACGATATTTCATAAAGATATAAAATTATGATTTCATTGCATTTGAACAACTTGAAGTGCGCCGCCTACCAAGCTCTTAAAATATGCTGCCGTTTGTTCGTAAAGAGGTTTTTTTACGAAATTATTCCACATGTGCCAACTGCGCCAACTCACAACACTATGAGGTATTCCAGGAATAGGTATGGGAAGAATTCGAGGAAGTATTCACCAAGGAAAGTTTTAAAGAATACACTAACGTGTGATAAGGATGTCGATAGTGAAAATATTGATACTGCATATTTGAATGTTAAAGTGATTGATACTGAATAGAATATTGTTTTGTATTCATTTACGTATAGGTTTGGGTTTAGAGGTATTACAGCTAAAGTTGGTAGTGGGTTGTTGCAGATTTGGGTTTATAGGAAGAGTGGTCACATTGCACGTTAGTTCAGCGCTTGGTTTGTAGGGGCGACGCGGCATAAGATGCACTCTTCAAAGTAACCCTTAGAGCTCTGCCACTGTTGACTCTCTATTGTGCGGGTCAGTGACGCTCTTAAAGTTCCATTGTTCCAGCGGGAAATGCACACTATTTTAGCGTCTTGTGCGTAAAATCAGTTGAGACAATGTGTTCGTAATCAGTGTCACCCTTATCGCTCCTTAGCTTGTGAACCTTCAAAGCGAAGATTATCTTCAGCTTTAAGGGGCCTCCCTAGGAAGGCTGCGTTTGTGTGTGTGAGGCAGGCTGTGGTAAGGTTGCCGTTGGCCGGCGTGTATAATGTATTATCGCCTCTCCGCGCAAGCCATTCACCAGGAGTGGAGGGCTTTACAATTATATTATTTTCCTATAGAAGCGGTGACCACATTATTTTATTTGTGGTTGTTATATTTCGAGATACGGACAGTCTGAAGAAGTTATTTTTGGCCATTTTGAGAGGCGCGAAAATGTTTCTAATAAACTTACCGTATTTTAAAACTATGGCGACATAGTTTGAAGTGTGTGTTATTATCGTAGATATACAAATATAATGCGCGTTAAACAGTTTCGTCTAAAAAAATAGTCACAACTCGCTGCAACGCTTTTAAAGTGCAGGTAGGGAGGCCCCTTAAGTTTCGCTTGACATATTATATATAAACATATTTTTAACATTTAGTGTCCACGAATAAAAATAATAGTTACATATAAGTTTTACCATGACTCTGACTAGATCGCCTATGAATACAAGAGTTAAGCCCTTACCCATCAATCAAAGACTAGCGAAAGTAAGGTCAGAGCGAAAGGGTGAACCAGTATGAAAATGTGATAACCGTAGAAATATTGGTAAAGACGTTTCGGAATAAATTGAGCACTCAAATAAACCCTGTTGCCATTCTATTTTAAGTTAATTCGTTTCTTTCTGCGCGTAACGGCTAACGACGGTAAATATCTAACCTCTCTAGACACATCGCTTGATGTTTGCGTGTTTAAGATACATTGTGAAGTCAGTAGGATAATATGCAGTTTGATCAAAAAGGTTTATTACTTATATAAAATACAATTACGTCGATTTCGGATTGTTTTGTTTCAGTATTGTTGAATTTAAATAAGTAAATACATGGAACTATATTGCGAAATTTCGCTGCCAACCGCACATAAGTAGTAGAATTAGTGTTAAATTATTACAGTAACGGCTAGCAATATTTTCCAAAGGCAAAATTTTTGGTTCTCGCTTTTTCCCGAATTACCTATAGCTACATTTTAAATCCAGAAACACATTTCGAATGGCTCTTCATGCCAAACAGTTTGATTCTAGACAAACCAATGGATCCTAGAATAAAGTCTCCCGTTTCAAAACAGAAGGCAGTTTGATACATAAGAAAATACTTGAAGAAGAGTTTTAACATGTTTGGAAGAAAGTGAAGCTCTTGGTTTGTATGAAGATAAAGTTTGCATGCCGAATTTCGGGAAGGTATTTCAAACATTTAATTTCAACTAGATATATCTGAAACATGCGAAATAAATTTTTGTAACATTTGTGAATTTTTTCTTCATCTTTCCTGGGTTACAATTTTTATGGGCTTATAAGATACACATTAAAACACTCATATTCCTTGAGGCCAATCTTCCACAGCAGTTTAAAAAGTTGTAATTTTTTCTGCTAAAGTATATAACCTCCAATAAGTAGAAAATATAAGGGAATCAGTTGTTCCATACTGCCGTGGAGGAATATGGGCCAGATATTGGCCTTACAAGCATGTGGCATTTTGTAAGAAAGTTTTGTTTAATTTATTTATGGAATTTACGTGAAAGTAAAGACATAAATATTTATTAGTTAACAAATATAAACAAAGAAGTAACAAGTGCAATGCACTACAAATCACACGTTATATTCAGCAACAACTGTTCAATACTTCGTACTGTAAGTATTATCAGTAAATGAGATATTGCGTGCATCGATCTAAAAAGCATCGAGCTAATAGGGATTGCATGAGTGGTATTTGTTTTTATTATAGATTAATGACACCACGCTTTATTTACCCATATTTTATTCAGTCTCAATTCACATCATAAATGTTTATTTCGTCTATGTAAGAACCGTACCAGAAAGCACGGCACATATATCGATTTTCTTATTTCGAACTTCGTGTAGAATACCAGTTGAACTGTAAGAAGACGTAGTAGGATGCGGAAAAAAACATTATACATATTTATATTTACATATCGTGAAGTAAGGTTACTTGGCTTGACTTCGGAGTAAAAAGAGGGTAACGCTGGCCGAATGGTCAGACTATTCGCCTCTCACAAAGGCAATCCGGATTCGATTCCCAGCGGGGTCCGTCCCCTGATTTTCTCATGTGGGAATCGCGCCGGACGATGCAGTTTCATCGGGTTTTCTCGGTGATCTCCCGTGTCCTCGGCCTTATCACTTACCTCACGTCACGCCTCATCAGAGCTGAAAATATCGATGTTAAGCACAAAATCTTTCACTCACTCATTCGGAGTAACATTTCGGATTGCAGTATTGATGTATGTAACGGTTTACGTCACCTTGAAATTGATGAAGCCTTCAAAATGCTCAGCTTCAGTAATGAACAAAACTTTAGAGCTTAAGATACGTTAGCATTTCCATATGAAATTAGTCTTGTGCAGCTGAGATACCGATACTGTGCAAAGTTACTTATGGTACGTGAAAAAACATAAGAACATCAGTTTTCGCATTTTCTTCGCCTCCAACAGTTAGGTAGGTAGCGAGGTAGCGCAACGGTATCTCGCTGAACTCGCGTCCGAGAGGACCCAGGTTTTAAGGGGCCCGCCTACCTGCCGTGAAAGTTGTGATGTAGAGGTTTAGGAGAATCGTTTTTTCACAGAAAATATTCGTCATGAGATTGTGTGTTTGACATATAAAATATCTTAAGGTACCTCACACTATGAGTAAATGGTTTCAGTTCTATCAGTTTCTTAAGTTAGAAAATAGGGTCTTAAGATTCCAAATTAGTGCCTTTTCCGGCTTGTGTAATGCCGTTATTTTTTGTTACATTTACTTAAAACCATTTAACCTTAGTAGATCTATCCTTTAGCTTTCGATCAAGTGACTATTTGTACCTTGTAACAACTGAAAATTTTGAGGAAATCTTGTTATTGTAATATATGTCCTGCGCAAATATGCAGCCAGTGTTGTGGAAAATTGAAGGATTCGCGAGACCGAGCCGAGAGGACAACAGAGAGAGCGAGAGACAACCTCCTTCACAACAGGGGTTGACCTAATCCCGCTTTTGTGGGGGAAAACTCCATGTCCATGAGGTCGGACAGCCGCTAAGGCGCTATGTAGGCGGGCCCCTTAAACCCGTCTCCTGCCGTCCTGACTACGTTTTTTCATGCTCTCCCGAAGCTGTGATGAAGTAGCTCATTAACGAAAATCCATGGCTGATTACTCCCTTACTTCATGACATTGTTTTACATCGTGTGTCACAGTTTAAATTGACCTCGCTGTCGACGAGACATGAAGCCCACTTACCTTTACTTTCAACAGTTTCGTATTAAAATCTTAATATAGGCGGTTCGGGATAAAGTGAGATCTCAAAAAGCACTCCTAAAGTTGGATTTTCAGCTAATTCGTATCTTTCCGTGCGTAACGGCTAAAGACGAGAAATGTCTAATCTCTCTGGACACGTCACTTGATGTTTGCACGTGTAAGATAAATGTGAAGTCAGCATGAATCGATGCAACCAGGAATGACTGATTGCGTACTGCTCCATAGTGGAATGCGTCCTGCAACTTTGTGTGTGGTAACACATTATTGTGTTTCATAAACCGATTAGGTTATACTGTCACTTTAACGAGAAATAAAATAAGAAAATTAACGCATGTCTGTGCACTACCGATGTAATTTCGCACTATCATAAGAAATTCTACAACAAGTGTTCAAATTGGTGGCCTCTCTTTTCATTACAACAATTGAGTCGGCGTATCAAAGACTGATGTACTCGTTCGAAATTACCTGGTGTATTTTGAATATTGTCGCAGGCGGCCATTATCCCAGCTAACAGATATTCCTCCGACTCGATGGGTGTGTCGTACACCAGAGCCTTGATGAACCCCCACCAGAAAATGTAGAGTGGATTAAGGTCTGGAGAACGTACTGGCCACGCAATAGGCCCACCTCTTGCAATCCACTGTAATGGAAATTCCGAGTGTAATGTGGAAGGGAACCGTGGTGTTGAAACCACATACGTTTCCGAACCACAAGCGGCACATGCTCGAGAATTGCACGAATTGGCAGTACAATCGGCGTGGCATCAAGTAGGGCACAATGAGATGGTCGCCGACAATACCCGCCCAGATGTTCACAGAGAATCGTTGCTGGCTCGCTACTATGGCAGTTGCACAAGGATTTATGTCCGGAATGTGACTGTTCCTGCTGTTAAAGTAACCATCACGCGTAAATGTCACTTCATCAGTGAACGATACGATGGACGTAAAGTCTGGATATTCTGTGCACTGATGCAGGAACCAGCGTGAAAACGCATGTCGAGGAGGGAAATCTGCTGGTGACAATGCCTGGACCTTTTGCACGTGGTACGCATGTAGCAGGTGCTCGTGCATAACACGCCATACAGTTGAATGTGACACGCCCACTCCGTGCGCAAAGACGCGGGTACTTGCTGACGGGTTTTCCTCCACATGGTTGAGAACTTCTTCATCCACATTTGATGTACGTTAGTTCCTTGGGTGACCAGAGCCACCTCGCACTTTAAATGTGCCTGTTTCATGCAGTAATCTGGGTGACACTGCTGAAAGTCTTGTGATGAGGTAGCCTCCGCGCAGGGAATCTCTCGTCATACAATCTTGTAGCAGGGCGTGCATTACTTTTCATTTCACCGTACAGCAGGACCATGTCTGTCATGTCGGCGTTAGTGTACGTTGTTATGTCGACTTGTAGCACGATACGTGATAAACAGTGAAGTGTGGGTTTGTAGTCTACTACAGTCCTCTCCCATTTTCGGGAAGAACTATTCTTCCGATAATTGGAGGGGGAATCATGACGCACACCAATGTTTCTAGCGGCCACACTACAGGATACAACTTATGATTCATCATTGCCACAAACCAAGTTCCCACACGTAACACTGGTGTGGCAAGCATAAGTCATTCCTGGTTGCAACTTGGTAGCCAATAGCAGTTCTCTGTGAAATCAAACACTTTAATGATTTCCCTTATAGGACGAGATTTAGACAATTTTACAAGATACATATCTTTTTTAAATTTTGCCGACATTTTATTATTTTTGGTCACAAATAGCTAGAGACCTAAAAAATTTGCGTTTTCTTTTGGCTCCAGCAACTGTAAGCTTGCGCCACTTTCGTAATTGGCCTTTGACTTATTTGACAGCTCCTGGAAGTCTCTGAGCCAATATTACAGAAGCAACTAAAGGCAAACCCATATCTCTGCGTCATCGAGCAGCCAGTGAGCAGATAATGTCTGCTTGAATACACATGTTCTTGGAGGCTAGCCTACAGGTCTGTGAACCCGCGAATTTTTCCGGTCTCTATAAATAGCAAATTTTGACTGTCACGTACGATATTTTTATATACGTGTGGTGCCACCCCATTTAAACATGATTGAGATGTGTTAAATGTATAAATCCCTCACGTTATTATTGAATTCTATTTCCGCCTCAGGAATAACCTGATAAAGTTGTTCGGTATGTGTTCAAAGAAGACGCATTTATTAAAATATTTAGCACGTATTAAATACCTGGCTATTTTCTCCGCCATCTTCAAACCCTGAACAGCATTACAGGCGTTTATCACGTGATTGAGAAAGCAAACCGTACTTGAGGAGCAATTTTTCATAACTCAATATCTCCAAAGAATTAGAAATTTTGTTTATGACCAAATCTGTATAAACTACTTCTACTAAATAGGATGGTGGAATGGGGTTTGATCTAAAGTGAATATTTACTATTGGGAAGGCTATTGGAAAATGTGTTATGGTAACAAAACTGAATAAATCCACATTTTCTCATTAAAATTCAATATAAATCTCGGTTACAATATACATTGTAATGTTACTTGTTTTCAAAACTGAATAGATAAATAAATTTTTGTATTTTAACGTCCCACTCTCCGTATACATTACTGTCATTCTGTCACAAGACATAGCAGCATTGTAACCTATAGATACATAGATACATAGCTGTCAACCTTGAAACATTTGCTGTCCTGCTGGTATATTCATGTATCCAAAACACTTTTATTTTTCAAAATGTATTTCCATTACTTGTCACAACTCAGTGTGCCATATCTAAAACAGTGCATTTTTGGTACCTCATTGTTGCTCTGACTTGGCATCCTACTTATAACTAGAGACATGAACTTTTCGCGAAAAGAATTTTGCCCCACTTTGTTCCAGTACCTTATGTGCATGTCTGCAGTTCTGCTTCATAGATATTGGCAGCGTGCCTTTGAACTGTGACGTTTCTCATTTGACTGTACCAATTACAATAAGGTTACTGTAACACCACACGTCTGTGATTTGCGTGTAAAACCCCACGACACACGA
>PNEQ01069595.1:32307-62535 GCA_003012365.1 Medauroidea extradentata | reverse complement strand
AACCTGTTTTTTTTTTTTTTTTTTTTTTCCTGTTTAGAGGATACATATTTTTCCTCTCTCCTGTAAAGTTACATTTTGTGGAGATATTTAGTTTTGAAAAAAATATCCTCCCCACTTCAGCTTGTGAATTGTAACCGCATGCGAGGTGTAGGACAGCGTAGTTTTATAAGAGAGGTGTAAGGCAGGTTGGAAGGCGCCTGGACTAGCAGCAGTGTTTTCAGTCACTTACCACAGATGACCCAGCCTCTTTCATTGCTTTTGTTGTCGCTCGCGAGGCGCCCTTGTTGTTTCTTCATCCCGACTATCCCAGACAGTAATTTACAGACACCTAGTCGCCAGATGTCCTGGTGTTTTCCCCTCAGACACGCCCCTTGCACTCGAGTGATTCGTCACTTCTTCCTCTTTGGGAGACTGCGTGAACGCTACTTAAGATGGAATGGTATAAAATTCCACGCTGAAAGCATCGGTATAAAATTGTAGGTTTCTAGAAACAAATTTACTGAAATAAATAAACAGCTATCCTAGACAATAATTTTCGCCAACTTTGTGAGCGAAAATTTTTCTCGTGTAACTTTAATTCCGAAGAAAAATCTCAGACGCCAAAATCTTGCGCATCCAATCGCGGTGTAACGTATTAAGGTTAATCTTGGGTAAATTTTTGCTTATATAATTGGTAAATATCATTATCTAAGGAATTATTTCTGTAGTTTTTCAATTTAAATGGGTGTTTATAGCATTTATTTGTCTACCCCACACCCTTAATTAATTGCCGTGTAGACCTGAAAAATTTTCAAGAGCTTTGGAATAGCGCACGTTTTTTAATATCATGAGTCTGGTTTCTGATGTGAAATATTATAGGAAGCCGCAGTGTTTTTTGACGAATGAATGTTTAGGGGTGTTCTGAAGAAATCTGATTCTATACGGCTGACATTTATTAATTCTTGTTGTTACTTCATAGATATTGAAATGCTTCCTTATGGTTATTATGGCAGTAATCAGAAACTCTTTCGTTTACGTCCTAATTTTGAGTATTATATTATGCTTGCGACGCGCCTCCGTGCTGCTCTCTTTACGTGTCTTACTCATTGCTACTGGGTGCTGTTGTGCAAGAGAAAATAAAAGTCAGTCAGTCCGATTTTGACGGATAACAAGTCGTCACTGTCCTCTCCTTGCGTGAATTTAGCTCCCCTGTTTAAATTCCGCCCACACGACTGGTCAATCTCGCGACTCGCGAATCGGCCCTGGCGGTAACACCCCAGGTCTCTCGTCGTTCGTGACTCTACTGCACTCTAATGCGTCGTGACGCCCGGCGGTAACACCTCGGTTCGAAGTCAGTTGGCTCTCAAATATCTTCCTCTACTACGCGGCGCGACGCTCGAGTCGACGCCCGGCGGTAACACCCCGGTCCGTCGTCGTCACACGTCCTGCCGACCTCCCTCCTTACGTTCAACTCCCCTGCGTTGCTGCTGTTTGGTCCCAAAATCCCCGCCACTTGTTCTGCAGGCTTTGGTTCCCTTGGGCCAATCAGGAGCCAGCTTTTCAAAATAGCCTCTCGAGGACAGTAAATTCTTGTCATTGCCGCATTTATTTCATTTTCACATTAATATTCCCTTATTACACTTGAAAATAATTACCACTGAGGCTCCTAAATCCTAATGTTCCTTATATACTACTTAATATTATAATAATTAATATTTGTGTCTTAATTTGTACAGGCGTCACTCTCTCCTCCCTCTCAACAGTTATGGTGGGGGGGGGGGGTACAAGTAGAGTGGAGGTGGGGAGCCAGACTGCCGTCCAGAAGCTGCACCTGCTCTCTCCTCTCAACAGAGACTACATATACACATTTTAGTTTTATTTACATATAAACAGTAACATTGACTATGCTTTCTCACTATAGTTCCATCGGCTTCGTGACATGATACCGAGGAAAATGAATGGTCGCATGACCTGTTAAATTTGATATTCATAAATTATACTGATTAATTGCTATTACTGGTAATACCTGGAATGGTAATCATTGTGCACGTCACATGCTTTTAAGGGGTTGCCGACATTTTGCAATGTATACATATAACAGTTGATTAATGAGTGCACATACCAGCTTTTTCAAGATCAAGGTTAAGTCGTCACACCTTCAATCATATTTCACGTGGAACTCAGCCACTTTCCTCAATATCACGTTAGGACCGAAACTATTGAGAAAATATTGCTACGGGAATTAAAATGCGAGGAAATATTAAGTGTTGTTTTTTTAGATTGTTTTCTTTAGAATCAAAATACTTATTTGTTTGTAGATTTAAGGGCATTGGATAAAATAGCCTGAACTATTGTATATCAATGTCCACTGCACTAAGGTGAAGGAAACGTCATAGGCGGAATATTTGCAGGTTTGACAACTACTAACTCACATTTCATTTATACTATTTAACACGTAATTTCCTATTCTTGTGCCCGCTAGGTCTGTGAGATAGGCACCACTCTTAAAGAAGAGAGATAAGTGATACGTTTTATTTGTCAATTTTCTGCAATAACTTCTGTTTAATAACATTTTTGGTAAATGTGGCAATGTTGAGCCATAGAATACATTTGTGATGAATTTTTGGCGATAATAATAAGGTTATACGTTCATTTTATATTGGACTTGTAATTATTCTTGGAAGTTAACCTATAATTATTATGTAATGCATAATAACGCACATAAACAAGAACACAATAAACCAAATACAGAAATAAATAGAAAAATAAATACAGAATAAAATGTGTGCATACATAATAATTAATATAAAACATGTCTTGCGCCCAAAAAAAAACAGAATGTGGTAGTTGATGTAAGATTTCATTATTATGTGACAAGCAGTTCATCATGAATATATTCAACGCTTTGTCTAACATAACATTTTGATAATACAATTAGGATGAATGTTATGGCTCAAAACTGATAATACCAGAAAATTATCTAACACTCCCCCATACGGTAGCATACAAATTAATTTAGCACTTTTTTTTTTTTTTTTTTTGCTGCATGAAACATCCGTACTGATATAAATTTTCATCCTCTTAAATATCTACATTCCTTTAATGTACATACAGCCTGTCCAATGCACACAGACAGTACCAATGACGGAATCACATTTTATTTGATATTTAACCTGCAAATTTCATGCACTTTTATATACCGAACTTACTTGGATCCCCTTCCCGTACAATTCAACACTTTACTGTCAGTGATTTAGCAAATTTTATTTTCAGCATATAAGAACTGCTCACTTATATGCCAGAAGATAAACTAGACTTAACACTTAATACGGATATTTTAATGCACACTGTATGAAGTCTCGTTACGCAAAATACTGACTTGGAAACTTCAACCACAACAACAAAACAACAACAATAATTAAGTCGGATGAACTTCTTGTCGACAGCGAGGTCAACAGGGAATGTTACACACATCAAACAGGGACAGTAATCTATACAGGAATTAGACATGACCCATACTAAAGAGCCATACTGGCATTCGCAAGCGTGATTTGTGGAAACCACGGGAATTGATACTTTTCAAGAACTTTATAGCAGGCTACTGCAATGACGTTTGTCCAAACGTTTCGTCATATTATTTAAATTTGCAATTCTATTTATTCTGCATTGAAGTGTTTTCATAAATTATAAGTAGTCTATATATATATATATATTTTTTTTTTTTTTAAACACGTGCAAACCGGTAGTGCTCCGCGGTGAAAAGTAAAGGAAAGTTTTAAATTAATTGTAGAGAACGTTCTAAAGAAAATACAAATATACTTCAGCTGCAAACTCTTTCTATGAATATGCATACTATATAACTCCTTGTTTTATACTACAAGCCTATGCTACATTAAGTATTACTGGTTTCACGGAACTGTTGGCTATCGAAGTTATGCCCATGTTAATAAATTTTCACTTGTATGCAATTTATATGTTTTCACGAACTAAATAATTTTTCAGGCAGTAGAGTACAGGAAAGTAAGCCAAAAAGGTAGAACGAAATTGTACGGATTTTTAAAATGTAAAATTTGAATACAGATAAATGACAATTTTATTTACTATATTTAATAAATTATCGGAATGAATATTGAGCTAGTTAATATCTTACGCCACAACTTAACGTAGGAAACTTCGGCAAAAAGTTAATCACTTGGTCCAAAAATTTGCCTATAAATTAGGCAGATGTATACGTTGCGAATACTCTATTTTCACACTGATTTTATTAGTCTATTTGACTGTAATTTATGTGTGCAGTTTTCATAACTACAACATCCTCATAACATGTTTGTCTATTCCTTACCATATAAAATTATTACATTTTGTCTCGAAACTAAATCCCAGATGAATGATATCAGCCATAAAACATCGCCATGAAATAATGAACACGCTTTCAAAACTTAGAACTCTATGCTACATTCACCGTACTTTATTAATTAACTAATATTTCTGCCACATTTAAAAGAAAATGTAAATTCGAACTATTTTCGGGTAGATAATTTAAACATTGTTTTAAAGATGATCTGAAACGGCACAGGCAATAAAATTTGCAAACTAGGGTTATATATTCCATCTTGGAAATTACGTGCAACATATTTGACGCTATGTCTAAAAAAAAACTTTAAATGAATACACTCGCTGTAAAATTATTTTTCTCTTTAGTTTCGAATAAACATGCCTAACTTTACTCAAAACATTAATATAATGAGTATATATATATATATATATATATATATATATATATATATATATATATATATATATATATATATATATATATATATTAATGTTTTGCATGGCAACATAAAAAGTTTGTTGATTATATTAAATTTGTCAAGTGATATTGTAAAGTTTTTCACAGTTGAGCACAATGTTGATAACTATACTATATGACGTTTACATATCAAAAACGTATCTCGGAAACTACATATACAATGTTTTTGTAAACCTGCTAAATTTAAACAAATTTTAAGACGTTCTATTTGAACTAAACACACACACACATACACACACACACATACATACACACCTAGACAGCTGTAAGTACTTTGTTATCAATTATATAGGTTTTGTAGCGCAACTAATGAGTTTAAATATTTTATAAAAATTGCGTCTGTGAAAGAAACTCAAAAAATTTGCACACTTCGATGGAAGCACGAAATCTAATAAAAGGGCATCACAACTCGCTTGAAAAGAGAAGGGAAATCAATCTCGGGAATGTTCTTTTCCACCCCACACCTTCTTAAAGCCGGGTGAGATATAACCCATTACCGCCTGGAAGCATGGCAATGCCGCTGTTTCTGGAGCAAATAGTGTATCACATGTGTTATATTTACAACTATTACGTGAAAGCAAACGCAAGACGGCAGTGTTAAATAATCTTCCAGTTTTTGCTACATGATAGAAGAAATTCTGTAATGTAGCCTTTGCCATACGCTTTCAAGTGAGTAATTTTGAAGTCATCCTGTAAAGAAAAATTTTTTAAAAATATTGTTAACCTCTTCGTTGACTTTTAGACTACCGTGCATATATGGAACGTGTTAAATAACTACACTGATATGAAAACATAGACAAGTGACAGAACAATACAAATTATCTGCAATGATAAATAACCAATATATGAAAAAGAACTCACATGGGTATGGCCACAGTAAATAAGCGCTGATAGTAAATGTAATTAGTGGAATTATATTTCTCAAAAATTGATACCTATTTTACGTTCGTATTATTTTCTGATAGGCGAATGGGATAATTTAGCAGTTGTACTGGTTTCTAGAGTATGACTCTTATTCATTGATCACTGACCCATCGAGGGTACTGAAAGGATTCCGTACATATTTTATAGCTGTTTTTTAAATGACTCGGGATAGCTAATAAATCATAACGTCAACTGTGTTCTTGTTACACAAGGAACTTAAAATGTATGAATGCTTTAAATTTAGCTTGGCAATATAAATATATTAACATTATTATCCAATTCCTACGGTCGTCTGGCGTGACTAATACGGAACCAATTTCCGAAGTGAAGCTTGTTTCTAGCTGGTAAACTGTGCAAGAGGTTCTGGGTTCGAACCTGTGTGCTCTCCGTCTTAATGGCCCAGATATGATGATAACGTCACTTCAAGTCGAATTGCCACATTTCTCACGTAACAGTCATTACGTTGTCACGGCACTCACTGTCTTCTGATTACGAATTTCCTCATCGGTTACATAAATAATGAGTTTGCGCGTGTAAGTTTATGCGAGGGGTAGGTTCAAATTTGTCTGTTTAACCAAATAAACGAGATGGTTCGAGAGGAGTAGAACGAGAACAGCGCCTTGGGGAAACCGTTGAGGAGTTACCACCTTGCGGCAAGTGCTGCACCGGTGAAATCTTTAATGAGCGAGTGTGCAGCGTCGTGCCTGGCCGAAGTTAAGGAATGAGGCACAGGGCCTATTGATTGGAAGAAGAGGACTGCCTGGGCCGAGTGTGGGGAGAAAGGGGTCCGGGGGGAGTAAGGAAGGGGTGTGGAACACTGGAGAATTAGGAAGAAGGGGTAGCAGCAGCTTCGTGGTGGCAAGGGAAGAAGAGTGCGAGAGAGAAGACTGGTGGTAGAGAAGGACACGAGCCGAGTGGAAAGAGGGGGGTGGTTGAAGAAGGGCTGGAGAGCTGCACCTGACCTCATAACGCTGACTTATCACAAACGAAAACAAAGAGGCCGTTATGGACGAGCGGTCGCGTGCGCCGGAGAGGGTGCACACGCGTCTAGACGCGGCCGTATGAAGACTTGATCGCGAAGGACGTGCAAGGAACTCCCGGTGAGCCGTACCTATCTCGAGGCAGTCATCAGCTGGAAGCAAGGATAAGTCCCTGTGCTGACTCTCAGGAGCCCATGCCAGAAGTGAAGTGAAGAGATTTCGGTCCGCACTTACGAGGCCGTGTCAGTGTTTCAGGCGCATGTAAGCAACCCGCATTACAAAGCAAGTTCAATTTTACGTTCGACATAGCAATAAGAGTATTACACATATCAACGTTATATTTGCGATCTATCCCAGTCTTTATACTTGACTTCGGCAAACGCAGAGAAAAGGAGAACGACCCTGTCTCTTATAAAACGCGAATATTATGTTGATATGTGTAATACTCTTATGGCTATAGCGAACGTAAAATTAGCCTCAGTTTGTGTAGGGTTAATGCGAGTTCCTAACATACCCCTGAAACGCTATCACGGCCTCTTAAGGCTGCCGCCTGGTGAAGGCTGTAAGACGAAAAATCGATTAGGCGCCACGAACACATGTATTGTGATATCGATTCTACGGCCAGAGTTGTAAACACGCGCGCAGAGTTCCCGCCGTAACGTTTTTACTGTGGGTCTTTAAGCGGTGACCCTATAATTACACTGAACGCGTCACTGCAGCGAAGTACAATGTACTTTTAGACCTCAATTTAGAACAAATCCGTTACATATGTTTTGAGAAACAACCGCGTGAAAAAGCCGATTTTAGCCAAGTTTGAGGACTTTAAAATAATGCTTCCAATGCGCGTGGTGTCTTGAAAGTCACATTCACAAGTAGTGTGAAGTGCGTTTTCTTTTCATAGATAAGCATTGTGGACGCATGTTTACTGGTCTGTGTAACTCCGAACACGCTGCACGCAGTTTGAGCGCCAGCCAGGTGGCCGCCTTAACATCGAGGTCTTTAAAGCCGATGATGGGTGTCGTGTTGTACGGAGCAACACCGGAATGAAGGGGCGGGTGAAACGGGAGACCCCCGCCTACCACCGGCATCGTCCGGCACAATTCCCACATGCGAAAATCCGGGGACCGACCCTACCGGGTATCGAACCCGGATCACCTTGGTGGGAGACGGGTGCTCGAGCCACTTCGCCAACGGCGGGCCCTTACCGATTAAAAGAGACTCTAAATTTTTGCGATTAGATTACAGCATTAGCTTCTTTCAATGTCCACGTTTGCAGCTGCGTTTCGCGGTATCTTCAGCGTTTCTTAGTGCAGAGGCGTCTCTTATTTGACCGTGTCGATACACCACGTGCCTGTCATTGTCGACTAGAATTCCTAAGATACGAGGGAGTCAAAACTTCCAGTCACTGACCATGAAGCACAGCTGCAGATGTGAACGTAAGGGCGAAAATTCAGGGTCCCTAGCAATAGCTTATGTCTTGTAATTCAGCCCTGCCGTACTCCGTGGGCATTTATTTCATAAGTGAGCCGTGCATTTCGTAGACATCAAGGATATTAGAGACGGTTTCACGCAACTTTACACGAATACAGGAACTTTGCTCCCAAGTCAAGAATCCATCCAAGCGTTCGCCTTGAGCTGTTTCTGCAAACCGTGGAATACAGAAATGAATACGATCGGAGTTGGGCATCGAACTCAGATCCTCTCAATTCTACTTGCAATCGTCGCCTCACCTCACCCGGTGACTGGGGACAGTGACCTCAGGCTGAAATTCTTCGGTCTCTGAATAATGTTTCTTACCACGCTCAGAATATTAATTTTCTTAAAGGGGATTGATTCTTATCGCGTTGGATTTTTTTATTTGCATATAAATTATGTTTCAGAGGACGCATGAGCATGTTGGCACGACGTTGGATTGACTACATTTCATAATAGATGATGTTACAGGGCAAGCATGCCCGGTGTATGATGATATAATGGATTGCCATCACAGCTAATACTGGCAGCTACATACAAGGACTGTCGTGTTTAATTGGACCTTACGCACCGTCCAATACAGCATTCTACAGTGACATAATTCAGCCCATTTGATATTCACTGTACGTCATGTGATAAACGGTGCATTTTCACACATGAGTTCATATAAATATTTGCTGCTCTAGATGTTCTCCCAATTATTGACATGCAAGTTTCAGACATCCTGTATAATGATGCAATATAAAGACAAAGTTGCACTGTTCATACTAATTATATATATATATATTGAGCCATGATTTTAAGTTTAAAAAACCGCAAGCGACCCATTGGTATATTTTTTGCCGCTTGAAAATAACATTTGAAGATTAGTGGTGACAAATGAAGAGGGTATACACATGTGAAACATTCTTTAAATTTATATGTGTATATATGTATATATATTTATATATATATATACCTACATCAAATACGCAAGATGAGTAGTTTTCGAATCAACTTACATCTACCGAAGTTATGTATAACTATAATCCCAGACAGGTGGCCCCATTGAGAGTATTGTTTGGTCCTTGCTATTTATGTGATTTAATGTTTTCAATTGAGTTACAAATTTTAAGATGAAAAATTTGTATTTTGATTATTAGATTTTAATTAGGTTCATTATAACACAGTTTTTACGACAACTACAAAATAACAAGAAAATTTTAAGTTAACGTTCTTTCTTACGATGAGTAAGATGCTGGATACTAGTAACTTCTTAAGGTACATTGACTCAAATTTTAAAATTTTTCGCAGGGAGGTTGTAAAATAGCTTTAAAATAAATGTCACGTAAACTGACAATTTTGTCACAAAACGTCATTTCACACTAGGAAACTACTGAGGGCTCACATAAGAAAAAAGTACATTAAACATTTAGCAATTATTTAATTTTAATTTTATTCCTCACTGATAATACAGGACGTAAACCTCGTGTTCTGAAGCGAACATTTCTGAAGTCCTCACTAATACCTCATGAATTCATTTGCATCTACGATTTTGTAGCTAGGAAACGTAACTTCAAGCAGGTAACGTCTGTTGTTATTATACCAGGCACTGTGCGCAATTTAATAATTTTTCTGTTGGTCATGCACCAGTGGCTTCGATTGTAAATAAATTTCTGGACTAACTCCGCGAAGATAGGCAGCTCACCATACAAGCCTGTGGCGCTTTCAGTATAGGCAATAATTTGGCGTCTATGCTGTGCGTGGTTGCTGTCTACCCAGGCGTGGAGACTCTGCGAAGTTTTGACTGTGTCACGTTTTGAAGCATATATTTTGTGCTGTCTGCGCACTAGCTGTAAGAAAACATGCGAAAGTGCATTTTTTCTTTTGTCTGGACCAATATAGAAGTTTCAGTGAATTTCTTTCATACGCATTATGTCCGAAGATATAACTAAGGAATGTACATGCGTCAACATGCTATTTACTCCCTTTCTGCCGCAACTTTATATCGTTCGTTTTATGGTGGATTCACAATAGCGTGAAGGACGCGTTGCAGAAAGAGCAGTGCAACACTAAGGCCGTGTCAGAACTTGTCTGAAGTACTTACTTGAGCGTACTTATCCCCGGAAATGACATCACAAGGACTGTCCGAATTAGAGGTGAAGTATGCAACTGTTCACGGAAGCACAAGGAAACGAATGTGTATACTTCTGTGTCCTTCTCACGTTCTCGTAGCTCTGGTGTGGTCGCCATCTAGAAAAGTTAAAATTACAGTTTGTAGGTTATGTACACTTGCATTGCAATTTCGGATGGCTACATTGTTTGCTAGTTTATTCCGTCACAGTTTTCCTTCTATGTCAGACTGTATTTATTTACTTGCGAATTGTGCCTTTCGTTATCCTACGAGGATTATACACATCAAGATTTTACTTCATTTGCCAAACATGGATTAAAATATTGGCGTGAAAATGTTTGTTTTCGTTTAACAGCTGGCTCGATATTGGCCATAAGTCGCTTACGGAAATGACGCAGGTATAATCCTACTGGGTATCATTGGTCACATGGCTGGATCTACTCAGTTGTTATAGGCTTAACGAGCGGTCATAAATTCGAAGTGTAATAACTTGCCCGCCTTTTAAAAAATTATGGTAAAATCTGCAGAAGCGGTAATTTCAGTAGTCGATCTGGCAGAACTATGTTATTGGTCCAGGTTAAAACAGTGCAGAATATCCTTTTGCACTGGTATAATTTACGTATGTAGCATTAAAATTGCGTACTAGCAATGCTAATTTATGTCATACATGAATCACGTACTCTGGCGACATTTTTACATGAAAAACTGCTACAGACCTCTTGTTCAACAAAAACACTACGATCTGACATGGTATTTTCCGTGAACATGCATTCAAACCGCCTTACAACATATTTTCTATCGTCTATACTTGCGGGAGTAAATTTGTTTACTTTGAACGCATGCTTTCCTTTGTATCGTCTTCTGGCTACTATCTACTTTGCTAGGGAGCAGGGTAGACCTGCGAGGATCCGGCGACGGGATCGAGTTGAAGATTTTTAAATCTTGAGGGCCGGTAGATCTTGATCGCTTGACGTTTCCGACCGATTTCCTCGCTATCGAGTGGATCAGAAGCAGTTTCCGTATCGCCTATAGATACCTGTGTAATTTCTCAACAGAAAAGTAGAACAAGCTTTTGTCCGAATTCATTAAGTATTTAGGAAAGGATAAGTAAAGTACACAAGGCTACATCTACGAAATCACATTCTTGAAATCGGAGATACATAAACATTCTCGTAATTGTGAACTCTAGTTTGTCTGCCGCGGGACAAATACTTAAAAAATATTAAATGTGAATAGTTAATTGTACTGCTTACTTCCTAAAGTATTACAACTATAGATGTTTGCAGTATT
The DNA here is from genome assembly GCA_003012365.1 of Medauroidea extradentata. Taxonomy (NCBI): domain Eukaryota; kingdom Metazoa; phylum Arthropoda; class Insecta; order Phasmatodea; family Phasmatidae; genus Medauroidea; species Medauroidea extradentata. The sequence goes on along the minus strand of PNEQ01069595.1, from coordinate 50,963 downwards.
ATATATTTTTTAATTTTGTGTAGTATATTAAATAATCACTGGCTTTCCCAATTTTGAAAATAAATTCACAATCACTCGTTTACTTAAATAGGTTATGGTGTACTTATAATAACAAACACATTTAATTCACACCCTACTAACCAGTTTCACCAACCTTTGGCCATAAAAATAAATTCCGTGTTTCAGCTTTGACGCGCCCGTGACGAGAATAAATTATTAATATTTTTATTCGACCGAACTAGGCGGGGCAACGAAAACACATTGGGTTCGTATTCTGGAGGATTCGGGTTCGATCCCCGGTTTCGGCCATCCTGGTTTCGATTTTCCACGATTTCACTAAATCACTATAGGTGATTGTTGGGATAGTTCCTTAAAAAAAGCCATGGCCGACTCCTCTCCCAGCTCCTGTCATTATAACAAGTTGTGTGTGACCGTCTCTAATGACCTCGCTGTCTACGAGACATAAAATCTTACCTTTCTATTCGACTTCCGGTCGTGTCCGCAGTTTTTGTCGCACTAACTTAACAGAAGCCTCGATGCTGATTAGCTGACAAGTTTTGTTACTCTCGTCGCGTCCATCGTGCTGTTATGAATCCTCCATAAGTATTATTTCGCTACCCCAAAGCTAGTAGATAAACGTGCTTGATGTTACAAAATATTTTCTTACCTGTAAAGAATATGAAACAAAAATTACAAATATGTTTCAAACATACACGCAACTGGCTTGGCATTTTGTTTACACACATGGCTCACTCTTTAGTTTAGCAGTGGTTTCGAAACTATTTTTTTTTAACGAAAATTAATGCATACATCAAAAATTCATTCTGGCTTTTTTAACACTTATATATCATTGTTTGTATCTGAATTTTTCTGAAGCAATACACCAAACGGATTGTTGGGTTTTTGCCCCTAAAATATCACATATTTTGCTGTCAAAATAAGCAAAAAATTAAGCAAAATATTTTTTTTGTTAGCAAACGGTACAATTTTTGAAAAAAATGCTCTGGTAAAATTGTGTATTGTATGCTTGTACACAATCTCACATTTTTTTCAAAGCATTTGGTTGAAATAATATTCGAGTTATTTGCAATTGTTTGAAATAAATGAAAGATCATGGCCTTAAGTTTTACAGCTGTCACTCATGCTCAATGTTAATATTTAAATACAGAAAGATCACAGCGACGTATTAGGGAAACATATGTAACACATTCTAGCGAATCAGATGGCTTTGTATTACCCGTGATGGCAACTAACGTACATCTTGCAGCTTCAGATCGTAATCCGCTCATACTGCAAAAGTTCACGAACTCCACTTGCGGCTTCAACAAAGTTCGTGCATGTTTACTTGCGCAGCTTCGCACGTTAAATTTTTGACGCGAGGGAACAAAATTGAATTTTCTAATTTGTATTCCTAACGGAAGAAGACCTCGGAGTAGACCAAGGAAATAGTGAAAGAATGGAATCCACAATAACCTGCTGCATTTTGACGTGCTGGATGACTGTATATATATATATTTATTTATTTTACAAAAGTTTGTGAATGAGTGGCCTTTTATCAAAGCGCTATGTATTGAACCTCTTGACTGCGCGATTATGATGTATGCACATTTTCAGGTTCACGATACGTCACTGTTAAACTGCGTTACATAAATCCTAAAGTTCTGTAGTCATTATACATTTTCATGTGTAAACCATTAAAATACTCCATTTCATGTAAGAGAGATTTTCGTCAGAACTTAACATGTAAGTGTTCAGCATTGGTGAGGGGTGAAATTAAGTGAGTGTGGAGCAGTGCCGGAATGGAGAGGCGGGGGAAACGGGAGATCCCCGAGAAAGCCCGCCGAACAGCGGCATCGTCCGATTCGATTTCCACATGCGAAAATCCGAGGGCCGACCCCGCCGGGAATCGAGCCTGGGTCGTCTTGGTGAGAGGCGAATGGTTCAGTCACTGTGCCATACGCGGCCCCTCCTTCCTATAAGACAATGACATATTGTCCCCAGTTAATAAACACCTATAATAATTATATCAAATAGCGAAGTGGAGCAGTGGTAAATAAACATGTCTCTTATTCGGGAGGACGCGAGTTCGATCCCTGGCTCCGGCCATCCTATTTTCAATTTTCCGTGGTTTCCCGAAATCACATATCATTCCAGGAAAATGCTTGGATAGGTCCTTAAACAGCCCCTGGCCGACACTTCCCTCCTTCCCCCCTTGTCCCTCTGCCAGGGTCTTGGCTGTTCGATGGGGTGTAGAAATACCAAAATAAATAAAACATAAAAAAATATGAGAAAAATAAACTATTTTCTCGCGTCTTTATAACGCAGAAATATACAGTAAGCTACTCTAAATGTTGTTATTTTAAATTACGAAGTTAGCACGGGTAGGGAAAAATATCAGTGTCCGGTAAGTCAAGAAACCATAAATTGCTCTCTGGCTCTTATGCATCAACTTTTTGAACGTGAAAACCTTGCCACATGAATCACCCAATTTATCTTACACTGGAAGGTTACTTACCACTGTAAGAAGTAAACATTTTTAGTAAAATGAGTTATATTTGTTAATTAAAATGCGGAAATGGTTGATATTCACACAAGTCGCTTATCAAGACAAAATTGCCTGAGATGAACTTTAGTTCACGTTCCAACAGCAGGTCACGATCGTACAGTGGAGAGATCGCTCGCCTGCCAACATGGCGAACAGGGTTCGAGCCACTTTGTTGTGTTGGCCGCCGAGGAATACGTAGAGCTTTGGCCGATACAAGTTCGTCCGAAAACCACTTGACATTCATGAGTGATGTCTGCTTAGGAGAAACTCTTAGAAGAACTTTACACCGATCCACTATTATTTTTTAAAGCTCATTACTTCGCGGATGAAAACGGTAAGAATGGGTGTCTGCAGATCTTTTTAGACATGATAATCTACACTTTAAAGCCGAATTAGTGGGTACAATCTATGACATATTAATCACTGAAATTCCAGTTAACAATTTGTTTCAACGACTCTGTGGAGTTCACTGAAAATCAGGTAATAGGAAAGTGAAGTTCACTGACAAGAAGCTGAAAAATCACGTTTAAATCATTAGCACGTAGCCTCTCAAACTATCTGCATGGTTTCAACAACTTTAGCTGCTTATGACTGAAACCGTACGAATATCACCAAAGTGTTTCACTTCTCACTGATTTAAATTTAGGGTTTAGGCACGCAATATTTAAATAGGTTTAGACGGTATACCACAACTTAAGGGATCTCAAATATTACGTCATAAAATACAGGATTAACAGTGAAGGTCTCATAGATGTGTGTTACCAGAGAGCTGACTGCACGCCACTTCGTTGACTCTCCTTTAGGGCTAGGGTGACGTGTGATGAGCTTATGGTGTCGCCCTTAGCTCTCCGCACTTTTTGAACTCGAACTTCTAGGGCCTACATTTTGTCCTTCCAATCGGCTGTCGTAAGGTGATTGCTGCACGGAAAACCGAAAATGTGTTAAACTGCACATGGTGATTTATTAATTTGTTTATACACTGTCACGATTACCAAGAGCCTCGCCTGGAGGACGGGCTAGCGACAACGGCAGTGCAATTAGGTCGGTAGTTGCACAAGACAAGGGCCTTAGCGATTCTCCCCACCTGCACTGAAGTGTTATGATATAACACAATGAATCGTGGGAATCAAGGTCTGTCTCCTTCAAGCCTTCCAGCCGTCACCACAGCTCGTTAGGAAGGTCCTGGGTCGAGCCCCACTTCGATAGCCGAGCTCATTGATCATCAGCCTCCGGCACATCATGTTACGGTGAGGTCTAAGGTGTCCGAAGGGTCACCCACCATATAATAGAGCATAAACATTACTAACTAAACAGCTGCTCCCCTCCTATCTAAATGATGTAATATCACATTGTAGTATAATGTAACTAAACTATGCAGAGTAAAGCCACCGTAATTAGATTTACATATTCCATTTAACCGTAAACCTCACCCTTAGCTTAACAGCTTAACTAGTTTCAGTATAAAATGCCTACCTCTGACTGTAGCCACCCAACAATACTTTAACTTACAGCAACACGATCAAAATTCAGCACAACGGCCGGTTTACAATTTGCCGTGTACATTAGAACCTCTAACAAAGTACATACTTAAACAGAAAAAAAACATTAAAAAGTAATTAGAAGCACTTAACTTAAAATATTTGCTTACATACATAACATATTAGATATTAAAACACACGATGATAAATGTACAAAAAAGATATAACAATTACGCATCGTAACTTTCAACTACTTTAATAGTTTTCATAAGTTGTGAATATTGTCTATCAAGCAAACTTATTCAATTTTGATAATTTTGTCCTGTCAGCAATATATGCCTACATTTTATTTTGGAAACTGATACGGGTTTTGTCTTTTTAAGGTTGGGTGGTAGCTCGTCCCAGAAACGACTTGCCAAGTAACTAAATGATCGCTGGAATGTGACGTTGTATTTGAGAGTTTGTTTTATGCATTGTATTAAAGGCATGGAAAGAGTTGAGTTGAATTAGTTTACTTGCCAAGTACTGCGGAGTATTGATGAGAACAACTTACTTTAGTTTTGTGGCAAAATTATATAGTCGTCTGCTTTTAGAGTGGCCAATGTGGTCACCTGAATAAATATAGGAGTCCTGGGAAATAAAAAAAGATAGATGCATCTGAATTAATAAGGCATTTGTGAGGTGTTTTAAAATTTACGCACTCTTTCATACCGTCCGCTCATGAGCACATGTTTTGTGTGATGTTATAATAAATGCGGAAGAGAATGAAAGCAAAAGCTTCACTTTACGGTTTAGAGTACTTACAGCAGTAATTTGACCAATCAGTAATTGCCTAGACTAAAACCATTTTTGTATTGAATTGAAAAATTTTGGTAGGAAACATCATTTTCCAGGCAACTAATTAGCGGTCAAATAGCAACATAAGCACTTCAAGTCATAAAGTGAAGCTATTACTTTCATTCTAAATGTTACAATAATACGACAAAGTGTTGGAGACGTAAATTGTGAGGAATCCTATCAGAAACGACATGGAAAACGGTTGGAAAATACCTCGATGAAGAATTTAAACAAATAAATTTCTGGCAGTGCCCCTAAGTTGTGGGTCTTTGAATACACTTGCAGGTATTGTATGTGTGTCTCGAAGTTTGAAGTTTGTAGGAGTTGGCCCGGAAGGAAAAAGGAGTTTGGGTAAGGGGGGATGTCGCTTCGTGATTCTCCACTTGCAACTTCCAAGCCAAAGCCACTTAGCGGGGAAGTCTGCGCGATTCCGAAGAACCAACACATTGTAGACTGTAATTGAAACATGACGTTATCACGGTTCGCAGCGGGAACGGAGAAATTGCGGGATGTTTCTTGGGTTGGGCTATGGTAGCGTGGGGGAGGGGGGGGGGAGAAAAAGGCGTTAGTTGAAGAGGGGTGGAAGGTGGAATCATCTAAAAGAGCCCCCGTATGTCTTAGGAGGAACGGAGGGTCCGTCCCTCGCACAAGACACTCGCCCGCTTCCCTCAGAAATATTCAAATTCCATATAAAAACACGGCAGAAAATTAAACTCCCAGCTCTCCTTTTGTTTCCTGATAAGGAAGTTTCCCGCCAGTCACGTGCTGTGTTTTTGTAGAGGCGGGCATTTTCGCTGCTCTCGCGAGTCTCTGAGCTCTCGTAGGAGACACGATAAAAGATGGCTGTTTGAGGACAAGGGGGTGAGAGGCGAGTAATACGAAGGGAGGGGTAGTAGAACTGACTGCTTAGCTTAGGCGCCACGAGTCTCTTCGAGGGAGGAAGTGTTAGAGATGCAGGGAAATTAATGTTTTACCACTCTCAACCCAGAGTATTTATGTCAACCGAACTAAGATTTTCTAATGTAACTGTCGCTTTAAAAAATTTCGCAAAACTTCATTTTGCAATAACCATACAATCTGTTAAATATATAAACACGCTCGTTAAAATAGGTTTTTATTATTCTAAAATACAGGTAAAATTATTGTATTTATGGTTTTTAATTTTTTTTGCATGGATGTCGTAACCATTTTACCTACCGTTAAAGCATTTTATTGTATGTAAAATACGTTTTGTAATTACTCTCACATAGAAACACGTTTACCTGAAATTGCACTCCTTTAGTAACACATAAAGTGTAAAATATTTAAACACTTTAATAAAAACATTATTGAATTAAGATATTTGAATATTGTTATTCAATAAATATTCTTCTTCAATTTTGCTCATTAAAGAGCGCGCTGGGACTTGTTTATAGGCCTGATGTTCTTTGCCTTCCTATCTTCCCAAAATGTCTTCATGTACTCATTGTGTTTTTCCTTGCGTTCTTCTGATCAATTCTTGCAACTTTAGCTTTATGGTTCTCGGGAAATTTATGTTTAGAAATTAATATTTCAAAATACTGTGTGATTGTGTAGGCTATGTTCTGTAAGGTTAATATTTTATTTTATCCTTAGTTATTTCTAGCCAAATAATCATATAACCTCTAAGTTCATTATATCATTTTTTAAAAATAAGCCTATTGTCCATTCTGTATGTACGTTTATAGAATTTCAGGTGCCTCATACGTTTGGTGGCACTGAATTTGTCCGATAAGTTGTAAAGCTGTTCTTTATACGTCATAATACTATATACATTTTGTAAAGATGTCTTGTTACAAATAAAAACTCGTCTTACGAAACGAATACTAAAAAAAAATCCGCCGGAAATGACTTATAATGCGCGTTCAAAGTCTGGAAGCGTGGAATCTCTGAGAGCGGGAACATTATGCGCTGAATGCCTTACTCTGGACAGTAGACACTGCCTGCAGACTTCTCGCCAATAAATCGACTCTATGTGACTTTCAGTGGTATTTCTTATTATTCTTGTAGTAATATTACATATTGATGTATATTATAAAGGTATATACATTTGTATAAATTCGGACCAAGATGTCATTACTAAAAAGGATTGTAAAATTGCTTTAAATTTTTCACCTCCTAGCCACATTATGTTTTTGACGTCCTAGATGCAATTTTTACGTGTATACTTGTGTTGCGAAAAGAATCTATTTCAACTCTGCTACGAGCAGTAAGACACCTGTAAGTCAGTATTTATGAACGTTTAAAGTTGTCGTAAAACTGCTGACAGCGAAGGTCGTCGTACGTGATTTATTCCTTGTTTTATTCCTTAATGTTTTAAGAACACTCTCATTGCAAAATACAGGCAATTGAGATATTCGTTCATACGTAGTATGACCTGAGGTTTATATGGACAGAAGAAATAAAACATTTGTTTTGTAAATATCTTTTTAGACGGAAACTGATAGCTTAGTTTAGAGTCTAAGTATGTATTCTGAAAAACAGCAATGCGGTAATATGTTATTTAAAAATATAGAGAAGACCACGAAATCCTTTTGAAATTTCAGGTCGGGAAAGTGCGAATCTAATGTTACCTTCCCTGGCTCAGAACTGGGTACTGTGTTTATTCCTGCACCCTCATCCCTGTAGACAGCATTGGCGACCCACTGATGGCTCACACTCACCTAATAGCCTTAAAGGCAAAAACTCGTAATTTTATATTTACACGGCACAGTGATTACTTTATAGACGTTACTTGTGAATAATGACTAAACTTTTCACCTGTAAAATTTTTTTATTTCATAGATTTCCCATAATGACATAGCAAAGTCAATATTTGCAAGTTACTGGTACATTGTAATAACAAAAACCAAGTGTCTTACTCGAATAAAATAATTTAAACTGAAATGAGATATTACGGTCAATATGCTAAAATATTTAAAAACACAAATTGAGATTCCTTTAAACTTTTTTTAAAATCTAAAAATTATTACAATTTACTTCATTTCTGGCAATTAAAAAAAAATAAGAAGGACTGTTGTGTGTTTTGAAATATTTTAGCTTATTGTCCATTTAATCTAATTCCAGTGTAAATAATTTCATACTAGTAAGACACTTTGTTTTTGTTATTACTATGTTCCCGTAACTTGTAAATTCTGAATTTAACACGCCGCTATGGGGAAACTGCGAGAGCTAAAAAAATTTTACAAGTGGAAAATGTAGTTACAAATAACGTCTATAAAACGAACACTATGTCGTGCAAATATAAAATTATGAATTTTTGCCACGTGAGCACCGTTCATGGTTCTCCCTGAGGCCGCAATCTTCCAAAGAATAAATGGAATGGAGCAAATAAAAAAATATCTATTGTAATAACCTTTAAAACACGTGCTTGTGTCGAGACTCCACAATATGTTACAAGTGTAATAATGTCAAAATTTATATATATATATATATATATATATATATATATATAGACACACACACACCTGTTATTACGTAAATTATATGTTTTCCTTTTTATTTTCTTGCTATAGTGTTTATTACAATAATATGCAGTGAAAAATTACATTCCTCACAATCTCCTTACTACACATTAAATTCTCTTCTATACTCAAGTAGAAATCTTTGGCAGCTTGCTAGTAAAATATGGGTATATAACTGAATCGATTATATCGTACCAACCTAAATTATATGTGTCGCAGCTTTGAGTTTTCTTGAGAATTTAATGTTAGTTACGCAAATTAATATCGGAAACTACATACAATAAGGCAGGCCAAATGTGTTTCTTCTGCGCTATATAGCATATGCATGGTATTGATGAATGACAATCTCTGTCGTCCATTTGGGCAATTGATGCAGTAGTGATTTATGATATACAAGACTCAGTTAAACCAAACCATAATTTTTAGCTTTTTTTTTATTTCACTTGAATATTTTGCAAGCGTAACTAAATAGTTGTTGACCGATTTAAATTTATCTTACTCCTGAATAAATCAACGTTGTTGAAAATATATTTTTTTAAAATCCAAAGTAGCGTGAAACACTTTTTTAAATTCATAATTATTAAATCACTTGAATTTTCTGACTTTATGTTCACTGAAGTGTTGGTTTAAATCACAGTGAAAAGGTCGTGTTTTTCTATAAGTGTAGTGAGAGGTTTAGTGGGTTTTAAGATATGTGCGATGGCGGAAACATTTGCTTTAAACTCACTTGTCAGATATGACTAACGGCACAGTTATTATACAGTTACCAGAACCATATATAAATATTCTAAAATAAATATGGCCATAAATAATGGCGGTATAATAGAAGTAGAACGTTTACAAACGTTTAACGTAATAGCGAATTACTAATATTGAAATGATAAATATTCTTTCTGGAGAAAACTTTTCAGGAAATTGTATCGCGGATACGAATTTGCGTGTTTTAACTATAAAGAGTCACTGCTTTCAAATTTATCGTGACATTTTGGAATTATCATTTAAGAAAAGCATTAGTAAAAGAATCATTGTGACAAAATACGAACAGAATTTAATTAAATAAGATAAGAAAACAGGAGACCTGTTGCAGCTAGGCATATATATTAAATCTACTACGACATAATGCACTATGTTGTGATTGCTACAATGTAACATTTTTAATTTTATGCTGTAATATATGAGAATATTTCTTTGTACGAGCTAATGTTTTACTTTAATTCGCGTTCACATGTAAGGTAGACTGCCGAAATCGATTCATTCATGACTTATATTTATCACTTGGTGAAAGAAAAACCTACACGTAGTACTTCATTTTGCTCTGCGTATGTTACGCTGCGCAGTTATATGTAACTATATTTTTGGTAAATATACGATTCTTAATATACGAAAAATAAGTGCTAACCTTGTATAAGATTCTGAAATTGTACCACAACTTCTTACTCAAGGTATTTCGAAAAGCACACCTTAAGTAATATGACGAGATAGAGAATACATTTCTGGGCAAGACGACGCAAGATTGATATAAATAGTGAATACATTATATGTTTTATGCTGGCCACGTTACATATCAAATATCGACGACGTAGGTAAGTCATAAGAACGTGAGACGTGTTATTTAAGGGTGTTCAAGTGCGATAAAGTCATTATTTTGTATTTATATGAACTAGTGTTAGTTTTGTAGACGATACTTGTGAGTGCAGTTTCCTCTTACGAAACAATTTTAGCTGAAGTAGAGTTCTCGTAACAGTGCGTCAAAGTCAAAATTTGCATGTTCTTTTGCCATACAAATAATGAAAACCAGTTGACTTTGGTAAGTGAAATAATTCACAGTGAAATAACCTACTATGGGCTACGTAATAAAACCATTGTAAAATACCGCGAAATGTTTTGTATTTAAAAAAAATGGCTGAATTTGCAACTTTTTAAAAATGTAATTTTACTTTTTTTTATTTTATTACGTTGTAGGTTTTTTAATATTTTATTGTATAACTCATGGGATGTTAGTTCACAGTGAATTATTTTGTTTAAGTGTTTTCACTATTTGCATGACAGTGTGGCGAGCAAATTTTGACTCTGACACCCCGTTATGACAAAACTATGAAAGATAAAATCTTTTCGTAAGAGTAAATTGTACTCATTAGTATCGTCTACTAAACTAACACTATCTTGAACACCCTTAACAGAAGCTCCAGTCTATAACAGCTTCGTTTCTTCTCCAGTAACGCTGGCTTCACAAGCAAAACTTAACGTACGTGCGTACGTACGTATAACATTATAAAACCATATTGTGCTTTCCAACATTCACATCGTCGCGTAGCATGCGTACGTACGTGACTTGGTTGGTTAACTTTCTAAGTACGTACGCTAAATGGTTCTTGTGAATCCGTGATTGAGTAGTCGTAATAACTTGAGTCATATTTATATTTAAATAATATTACGTTTAATTCCCAGAAGACCGAATTCGAACCGTCGCTACTCCACCAGTGTAATGTTTACGTAAAATATATTCCTTTTTGGTTGTTTGGTAATTGTTAAGTATTCCGTAAAACGTACAGTACCGGTATATATTATATATTATATATATATATAAATGAAAGCTGACTGACTGACTGACATATCAAACTGCAGCCCAAACCACTGTACCTAGAATCGTGAAATTTTTTGTGGGGGTACATCTCAGGTCGTAGGCGAGCACTAAGAAGGGATTTTTCGAAATTCGACGTCTAAGGGGGTGAAAAGGGGTGAAATGTGTTTCCGAAGAAACGTCGATAGAGCTCGAACCCGACGGTCTATCATCGTGATTTTTACTTTTAATAGGACACTCGTAAAAATGCATTATTAACCAATTGAAGGATTTTTCTAAATTCAACATTTAAGGGGGTAAAAAGACCTTAAATGTGTTTCCAATCAACTATCGATATCTAACGAACCCTTCGGGATAGAGAGTTGATATTCACTTCAAAATATTGCTTACGTTAATACCCAAAAAGTTGTTTTAGTTTTTTTTTTTAATTCGACCCCGAGACAGTAAAAAGGGGCAAAATGTGTTTTTCATGAATCGTCTATATCTTTGAAACACACTTGGCTATCGTCGTGATTTTTACTTTAATTGTTTACTTTTACAAATGTCTATGACAGGACTCAAAGACGTTTCGAAATTCTTTATTTAAAGGGATGAAAATACGTGAAATGTGTTTTCGATTATCCTTCCATATCTATCAAATCAATCGAGATATCAAAGTGCTCTTTGCTTTAAATTGGCGCTTTTGTAAATATCCCAAGTACCATTTAAAACATATTTTCTGAATTCGGCCCTAAACTGGTTAAAAAATGGGTAATATGAGTTTTCGACTCACATTCGATATATATCGATCCTAATTATTTTTATATAGAGACGTCATTTTTGTTTAAGATTGATGCTTACTCAAATGCCTGACAAATAATTTCACGAATTTTCGAAATTCGCCACCTAAGGAGGTAAAATGGGTGAAAAGTGGTGAAAAGTGTTTACAATTAATCGTCGATATATTTTGAACCCAGCGGGATAATGTTGTGATTTGACGCCCGCGAGAAATCAATAAAGAATTCTAAAATGTAATTAAAGGGTTTTTCGAAATTTACTCTCTTAGGTGGTGAAAAGACCATGAATGTGTTTCAGATAAATCCTCGATATCTATCGAACCCGTCGAGATATACAAATAATTTTTGTTTCAGGATGATATTACAGAAATGATCGCAAACGGTTGTAAGATTTTTTGAAATTCGATTTCTCAGTACTGTGTAGGGGTGATATGTGTTTTTTTTAGTGAATGATCGATTTTGATTCGACTGTACGGCCTAGCGATGTGATTTACACTTCAGTTGGATACTTATACAAATGTCTAAGATGTGAATGTAAAATATTTCGAAATTCGTCACTCAAAAGGGTGACAAAACACAAAATAATTTTTCCACCAACTCACGATATCTATCTAACCAGTAGCGATATTGAGGTGTTGTTAGCGTCAGAGTGATGCTTACGTAAATATTTAAAAATATATACATATGTACGTTTTTTTTTACTTTGTAAGATAACGTGATTATTAAGAACTAAACTAAGTTGGTCAACATAAGGCAGACGATAGTAAAAGCCGAAACGAGCAGCAAGAAATAACCTTTACAGGAGTTTCACTCTACAATAACTTATCGATATGTGGTGTTGTACAACCTCTATGATCCCGGGACATTTTTAAATTAAATTATATTTTCATGAATTATTTCGACGTTACGTGACGTAGTTGTTTGTTACTTAGGTCTAAATTACGGGAGGTTCTGGGCTCGAATTTAGTAAAAAAAACTGCGTGCGAACGTTCAATTCCAACACACAAAAACTACAAAGGAGAACGAATTAGTGCAATTAACATGTCGTTTAGAAGGGGTGAAATTGCTGTTCGCTTTCCACTTAGGTTCCTCTACATCAGCTGACATATCGTCGGTATACTGCCAAAAGTGATTAAGTCATAAATGTTATTTTGTTTAAAATCACCATTGAATTGTAGATATTAACAAAAATGTGGTAAGTCACTATACTGTGACACAACAGTACGAAACGACGAATAGACTTTAAACTTGGGCAATTGATCGTGAACAACATATACATATTCCTAACATTTTTATCATTTTATCTCATTTTGACTTGGTCACTTTTGGCAGTAAACCGACGATATATCATCTCACTAATCTGAAGTTTAGGACACCAAATACGTTTCTGCGAAACCTTTAGCCACTGAAACTTTGTAGTGGCATTTAAGTTCATGTTTATATTTGGAAAATATATAATTGAGGGCACCGTCACTGATGAATGTGCACAGGGTAAATCAGATGCTTTTCATTCGATTAACCTCTTACTTTAGGTGTCTGTAATTACCCCACAACGTCAAATTGGCAGGGCAATAAATAAGGACCAGGCGAGGTTGCTGTTAGTGGCAGGGACAAACTTAAGACTGCTTTTCGCGTGGACAGCTATAGCTACTTATCCTGCTGCAGAGTTAGTTCAACATTCTAACACTTGATGACTGAAGTACCAATGTTGTATACAAAGTGGTTTTTTAATTAAAGTAAACATTACCACATAATAAATATGTACTCACATAAGCGACAAGACGTGATTTTTATCGTAATCGTTTTCTCTTTGGATTGCCATTGCGTCGGAGTTCACAGAAGTGAGGTTACACTGAAGAATAATAGGCCATATTTTATTGTGTGTGAGGAAACTTATTCGTAAGTAACGTAACATATACCATTTCTAAATATGTAAGTAAGATGCTAACAAATCACAGTTATTATTGAAATATAAGTGGTTGTTTAAACTAGTGTCTCAAATTCCATATGGCATTGTTTACTTTCTTGTACGCCCCGATAACTCGTACAATAACATTTGTTAAAAAGCCCCATTATGTCGTTTCTAATAGAATTAGTTATTATCTGATGTTGAACCTCAAATCGTCATGTTAATTATTTTTAAATAATTAGGTGATGTACAAACTAATTACAGTATCTCAAGCACTACAAGCGGTTATATATACTAATGTCTCTAACCCACGTGGTATTGTTTATATTCATGTACGCCCCGAGAACTGGTACGATAACAATAATGAAAAAACTTACTTTGTCGCTTCTGTTAGCATTTTTTATTCTGTGACATTACCAGTTATGAATAATACTCGCGAGCAAAGCCGCGGGGGACTACTAGTTATTTATATAATTTGGAAATCTGCCAATATAAGTGAGACTCGCAGTCTATATATAACAATTTACGCACAGTCTATCTATTGACGCATAACACCACCCATTTATACTAAAGAAGTACGGTTGCTGTCACCATTGCAGAACTTATTTGTTGCCATTGCACTGTTATATTTCCAGTACGGAGAATGGAATCGTTGGCGTCGATCTGATATTGAACATTTTCTCACATTACAGCTATTTTATCATGTGCCAAACTGTTATGAAGTTTGATTTTATTGGGAAAATTACTGCATTGCTTTCCAAACTTTGTTTACTATATATAGTAACCAAACCAAGCAAGGTGAGGCAACGATAAAACGTCGAATTTGCGTTCGGTAGCAGCTTAATTCAATTCTTGCCCAGCATCTTGTCTTTTGTTTTAAACTGATTTACGAAATCACTCTAGACAAATGCTGGGATGGTTCCAGTTACTGCCCGTACGTATAGTTGTGTATAACTAGCTTTCTAACGTCCTTGCTGTCGACGAGAAATAAAGCGCTAACAATAAGTATAAATAAAAAAAATAATATATTTGCTGACATCGAAAACAATGAAATATAATTGTTCAGCAGTTACAGATAAGAAACTTAACGTTTATCCAGTAGTGTCTAAATCTATTTCTTTGATAACATTTTTTGCTGGCGGAGAACTAATTTACAACTGAAAAATATTGCCTCATACATACAGTAATTATTTCTTATTTCCTACCTGGGAATAGAATCTCCAAACACCTCTTAGAATCGTTGGTCATTAAGGTAGATTTTCGCGTTTGAAAATATTTCAGGAAAATCACCACCAAATCTGGAATTCACTCAAAGGCGAGTACCTAGCACTATCATTATCAGCGTATCTTCGAAACACGATGGTACAGGGTTCGAACCACGTTTTAGCAATGAACGAGTGTTATTAAAATTACTGGTGTAGCGGTTACCTTGTTACAGTAGGCTATGTCTGAAAAAAAAAACAGAGCAAAAAATAAAGAAGAAAAACGCCTATGTGTAGAGTGGTGATAACGTGAACTAGAAGCATCTGAAAGGAGTAATGTAGTGTAGGACTACAAGTGCAAACGATGCTAGCCTGCTAACTATACGCGACGAAGTAAAACATAAAGTACAACCCGGGTTTAGGAAGCGATTACGGTGCCGCAGTCGGGCCCCAATAGTCCGCTGGAAACTCTCCCCCCCCCCCCCCCCCCACAATTTTTCTTCTTCTTCCTGCCCGTGTGAAGTTTTCGTGCAACACAACTAATGAAAAGCAAACATTAAGAAATATCCTGCTGGCTCAGCCATTCTTGTCTTGGGAGGAAAGAGAATCTACCCTGCAGTGGGGAGAACTTTTCCCCGGGGGTAGTTGGCAGGTTGTGGATTGTACAGGACGGGAGGGGGTAGTATGAAGGGGTGGCAGTGGTAGGGGCCAAGGGAAGAGCCTGTGCGGCAAGCAGAAAGGGTTGTCGAAGCATGAAGCCTGGGCCTGTATGCGAATGTACGCCTGATAATCAAGACGGAAAGTAAAGACCACGAGAAGAAGGTGGAAGTCCGCGGAGCTGAAACGAGAAGAAGAGACGTAGGAAATGAAGGAATTATGAAATGAGTCTTTGTGAGGGACGACAAGATGGCAGATAATTGGCGCTGTAAACATCCGACCCACTCCTACAACCCCCGCCCTCCGCCCGGGACATCCTTCAAGGCGACGAACAAAAGATTCGTCTTCGTCTTCGTGCTAGGAGGAGGAAGCAGAGGGGCTGAAGTTCGAGTTTATCGCGTCGACATACCTCGGATGTTGTCTCGCACTTAACGAACCGTTAAATACCAGCCCGATAGGGGACGTGGCGTCGACCCCGTCGTCCGACGTCGAACCAGGCCCTCCAAGATGACACCGATGAAAGCAATCCACAGATGATGAATCCTGGCCGGTACTAGTTGATAATAGGAACCGAATATTAACTACTTTACCCTGTGGGAAGTTGTCTGACTAGCTGTTTTTTTTATTTTTGCTAGAATGAAGTTTTATGACCCAAAAAAGACGATGTCTTTTCACTGACCTATCTTCTAATGTTCTCAAGCTGGCACTGTTTATTTTTACCCCCCTAGTTCACAATGTAGCCGCAAGCGGTGTTACCGAAAAAAGCTCATTTTGTATTAATGTTATGGGGTTAATAAGAGGCTTCAGCGTAAAAATTCTGCTTAGTGTATTGCAAAATACGTTTGAACGTAACGTGTTTTTTTTTTTTTAACTAAAATACCCCAGCATATAACTACGTAAAATCCACCATGATTGTAATAAATCTGTTTTGAATCGCGCTCCTTAATTTACGGTATCCTTACTGATAGTTTAATTTCCCTTTCCTGAAATGCATGTAATTATGTAGCATTGATAAATTCAGCTGGCTTAATAAGTTTAACATTGTGTGTTACCTATGATTAATGCGATGATTAACGCTGTAAGGCTGGGTTTCAGCCGCAATAATTAATTGTATTAATTTTCGGCTTTTGAAAATTTGAGAAGAAAAATGTTAATTTTGCGACTATAGGATTTTTTTATGCTACAGTACAAACACGGTGACTAATCTAGTAATGTATAATTTGGTCGGAATCAGCCCGGCAAGTTATGGTTATAAAATTTGGTAACACTGATTGCGGTATATGTAGCCCAAGGTAAGCAGAATTTGCGGCGTAATCGCAAATTTTACCCTTTTATTATAAAATTTTCACAAAAGAGGAAAAATAAAATTACTTAAGATGGTAACTGAAACCTACCAATAAGCAGGATAACGTGTATTACCATTTCCTTGGTTTTGAAAGCACATACACCACACTGTCAACTCAATATATATATATATATATATATATGTGTGTATATATACCAGGAATACCTTTAGGGTTTAAATTAATTTTTTTTAATACTTAATTTTGTCAGTAGCCATGGTAGGTAACGTACCAGCGATTGTTGGATTTTTAGGAATAAGTACTTTTCTGAAACATACTTATTTTCATGAAATATTAAAACACATAATGCCAGATCACGACAAAATTAATTTTCTTGAGTAATGCTTTATTCTCGTTACGTAAATTATCCTCACTTCGTTACTTTGTTGCTAGGCAATTTTCATGTAATAGTATTGAGAATTTAAATCTGCACATTTATTTCAAACTATGTCATGGTAAACACCAAAATATAAAGCCCACAATGTTACTTTTAGAAGTAAAGAAAACATATAATGACAGTTACTTATCCCGCCATATTTATAACATCTCTGTTGTGACAAATATAGTTTTTATGCTGTTGACTCTGTTTCAATTTGGTATTCGTTTCACGCACCGCCCGAAGAAAATTTTACGGAATTCTCAGTATTGTTAAAACACTAAACTATATATTTTTTCTATTCCTGCCGTGTGTAACGGATTCAAATTTGTTAGCTGTGCTCTGTGACAATTTGGCGAACTTGTGGCGTAAATAGTTATACTACCTATTTGAGTAAGTTTCCACGTCTATAACTCTATGGCTGTGATCGCTGCTGAAGATTTTTTTCTAGAAGTCAACAGGCAGAAGACGCCTATAGGAATAACAAAATTTCGTAATCCCAAATGCAATTTTTTGTTTACTACGAGAGGTAACATCTCGCCAAAGTGAAGTTTACTTTCAGAATAATTTTCTGCGCTTTAATTAACAGCACAAAATTTCTGCGTCACTAACTTCTCCTTAGAAATGTATCACTCGGGTAAAATTAAATTCAAACGACTATAATTTTCAAGCTTTTCTATAAAGACATATTTAATATGTAAATTTGACATAAAATGCTTCACGCTCATTTAGGCCACCTCATGTGCAATATTTGTACGCCGGCTAGGAGACTGCAAACCTGACGATCATTTCAAATACTCCATTACGCTTTTATTTTTATTGTACTTGATTTACACGTGTTATCTCTGGTCCCGGTACACATTAACATTGTATCACCTTCGTACTTGATGATTTTATTCGTTAATATTGCGACGTTTTATACTGAATACGACAAATAATAAGTCAGATACAACAACTTAAACTTTTCTCTTAAATGTAGCATTTAACTGTGAAAATATATTTCATTTCCTCAACAAACAATAGTGTTATCTCACTACGTCTTTGGTTCATGGAGGTATTAGTCTATGGAGTAGAAGCCTTTGAGCAAATTTGAAGCCGGCAACAGACGGCGTTTAAAGACAAGGATAGAGCTAGTGGTGGCAAAAACATGTAAATATAGCATTGAGCTGAATGAAAATGTTTTAGTTTTTGGTTAACTACACATTATGGTGAAAGTTTGTGCAGCTCTTGACCTTACAAACATATTCGATCGTTGCGGAGGATTATCTTTGCACAGGTAAGAAACTTTTATTTAAATTCATCAAGTTTATAAAGTACATACACGCAGCGAGAGCTAATTAGGTTTTTTTTATATTTCTGAAGCAATTGTAAACTGTTGTGTACGATTCAAATAGAAAATTTGCGCGAATTTTTGTAAAAAATTACATAATTACATTGCTTTCTGCTATTGTTTTGCCACCCAAAATATGG
>PNEQ01069595.1:0-32207 GCA_003012365.1 Medauroidea extradentata | reverse complement strand
TACCATTGAAATGTACGGCAGGTGCCACTCCATAGACTAATACCTCCATGCTTTGGTTGTGTTGATAAACTTAAAAGGCTATAGTTATTGGCCAAAATGGAGTCATTAAGTGGCTATATGAAACACGCACAATTAACTTGTGATGGCGTTATTCTGTAAAAATCTAATTATTTTTCCCGGTATTGAAAATAAACACATTTATTTTCTGCACATTTTAACCTGAGTTACGGTATGATAGTATAATACACCTGAAAAAGATGGGATTTATCTTACGACTTTCTAAATGCGGGATAGATATGTTACCATATGATATGAAAATTTCTCTGAGAGTTATGGAAGAATAATGACAAGTAACTATTGACGATTTTGACTTCTCTTTTAAAATTTCATGCATGATACAACTTACGAAGAAATTTCAAAATATATTTCAGTCTAGCAAATATTCAAAGAACTTTGCTTAAAGTGAAATATTTACTGTCAATAACATTTTTACCTAAATTCGTGCCTTAAAGGAATTTTTAGTTTAAAAATATGTACGGTTTTCGTATTATTAAACTACGCACTTAATAAATGGTAAATTTAGCTAAAAATAATAATTTTTTGACTGCTTAATAATGTTAAACATATCTTTATTAAATAAATGAATTCTTGCGGGAAATATTCGCAGTTCCTTTGTAAGTAAATTACGATCCTGTAAAATTTTTCTTAAATATAAATAATGTTGTAGGAATTATCAGGAAATAATACCAACTTTACAAGATTCTTTTTACTGAGTATGCAAAAATGTTTTCAACATGTTTTTGTCTCAATGCATAATGAAGAGTAGTTGTAGATTAGTCAGTTTTTAAATTTTTATATTAAAATTGTTAGCAGCGCATTTACGATTTATTTCTGTAGGAAATAACACGTCATCCCGAATGGAAAAACAGTGTTTTTCCACTGCACGTAACTGTAGAGGATGGGATGTAGTATGCGATTAAACAGTGACATAAAAGCAATGCTTCCCAGTTCTCAGGTTTTTGTGAAACATTTTTAAGCTTAAACAAAAGCAGATATAAAAAATGTAATTATCAATTTTGTTTAAAATGTCTTTTATGTGAAAGATTTCTTCAAGACAGTAAATTATACGGTTTCAACTTAAAAGTCAATTAACCACAATTGCGCAAGTAAAATAATTAGCTAAAACCGTCATTTTCCTGTCCTGGAAAAAATCAGCCAATTTGGAGAAGGCCATTACAAACAAAACTGGCAAACTGGTATCTGGTATCTGCTTTCGTTTAGGCGTAAAAAATCAATACCATGAAACATGTAGAAACAAGAAAGCATGGCCTTAATTATGAAGAAAACATTTCCACTACTTTGACACAATTCACAATATTTTAACATTTTATCTTAGATGCAGCATACAGTTTCAATTTTCCTTTACCTTTCGATATATCTAAAAATTTCAAAAATGTTTTCTGGATGAAAATAAATGTATTTATTTGCCGCTTGTGCGACTGGAAGGTTGATAATTACTTGCCATTGTCTGGTGCAATCGCGGTCAGACCATTCGCTTCCCCAACAAGGCAATAAGTTCGAATATCGGTATAGTTGAATCCCAGTGTAACCCGTGGATAACGTAACAGTCTTAGCTTTTCTCGGGATGCTTTGTTTGCCCCAACGTTGTATTCAGCTGTACCTACAACAAACACAGCGTTAAGTACGTGTAAAAGTAAAAACACTTGAGTAAGTGTTCAATCAATCCCATTATCGCGTAGCGTGCTTACGTACTTGACTGAGTTGGTACGTACGTAAAGTTGGGGTAGTGAATCCAGGTTTTTAGTAGTACTAAGAGAGTAATACTAAATTATTTATTAATTATGATTCTTAAGTTCTTCCTCTTAAAATCGTAAATTATTTTATTTGTTTCGTTCCGACAGCTATTAATGTGCCATAATTTACTGCAGACAATTTGCAATAACGGAAACAACATTTATGCAATTCTCTATTTTGTAGTGTTCTGAATCCAATACGGAAATCTTACTACGTGCGTGCGTGTGGTTGGTGAATGTGGGTTTCGTAACTGCTCTATACTCACCTAATGATGCCTTTACCAATGTTCAACATACCGATGGTCCAGTTCAAAAGGGAAACAACTAAAAAAATTGCACTTTACTGAGTTGAAAAGAAAAACAACACGTTTAACTCACCTGTTTTAATAGCGTGACACTTTATTCTGATTGCCGGTGAAGAGCTAGAAATTGTGTTTATTTTATTTTTAAGTGCAATAATTTCAGCAAAGGCAAACTACAAAAATTTAAACACCTAAAATAATATCATCTCTATCGTTACTTCCAACTAACACCTACCAATATAAATTAACAGATTTTTCGGCGATACAGAAATCTTTCTATATGCATTTTACTCGATACTGGGAATTTTGAGTTATTTTCCTTTTGACCTGGGCTTTCGATGTTATTATTGAGTGCTTACGGAAATTTCTTCTCTAGTAAATCGTCGAATCGAATCAGAAAATATCTTAATATAACGGTGCTGATACACTGCAATATATGTCTCAATGTGCTTAATAAGTGATTATGAATAGATCACATAACTGATTTTCAAGTTTCAATATCTCCTCACAGGTGTATTGTAGTGGTGTAATTTAAAATGGGTCGGTAAAACAAGATTCATTATTTTGCGTAGCATTCAGAAAGTAGAGTCGTGCCGCAGTGAAAAATTTAAGTCATTATTTTATAATTGCAATGACTTATTTAGTTTCGATGAATAGACCTTCTAAATCCAGACGCTTTAAAAGTACAATTTACATGGGAAACCGGTTCATAAAATAGTTTAACATAATTTCAATCAACAATATTCAGTACCCATGATACCATCGCAAAATCGTACAGAGGCCTATTTTTTTGTACCTGGCTGGTATATTTTTGCATAGACTCTTCAAATCGAAATTTCAAACGCTGCCGAAAGTACTAATTTGTGCTGAATAGCCAAAATATGTACGTCAGCTAAGATATTTGGCTAAATATGTATAATAAAATAAAATATTTTTTACGTTTATGTCATATTAGTTAATATATCTAAAGTACGCTCGTTTATTTACGTTATCGATTGCAGAAAACTGTCTTTTTATTAATGTTTTCTCCAGTGCTGGAATGAAAATGAACAATGAAGACACAAAGCAGCTAGGAAATATGAGGCAATATTGCTACAATGGTGGCATACTTGAGCAGCACGAGTCACTAATATGACGGCACTCGTCATAAAAGTGGCAAAATGTTATTAGCCAGGCAGAAATGTGAACGCATTTGCCTCAATGGGCTTCACCAATAGGGATAGTTACACAAGGATCAAGTCTTGAGACTGGTGTAGCAAGTGACCAACCGACACTAGCCGTGTTCTAAACTGAATATTTGGAAATTTATGGTTTAGGAATTCAGGGTGGAGTATTTCGATTGTTAACTATCAGCGCTGAGTGGGGCAAAGTCGGAAACTAGAGGTTTGATGGAATTTCGATGTTATTTTTCTGTTTGTTTCTTTGAATCACGATCCTTAGCACTTCACTAAAAGTCAGAATTTTACTCGTTACGTTTACAAAGCGATCCTAGGGAAGTATGCTTGCTACCAAAATGTGAACCTAGCTTGAATTTTCTCGTACACTACTTCGACAACTTGACGTGATCTAGTGAAGCTAGTCACGTACCTGTGTAAGTTTAGCTTACTGCAGCATGTTTGTTTTCGTAATCATTATTTGAAAATAAATTATATATTTATATTTTCTCTAGTAGTGATTTATATTTTAGTCA
The DNA here is from genome assembly GCA_003012365.1 of Medauroidea extradentata. Taxonomy (NCBI): domain Eukaryota; kingdom Metazoa; phylum Arthropoda; class Insecta; order Phasmatodea; family Phasmatidae; genus Medauroidea; species Medauroidea extradentata. The sequence continues at coordinate 28,401 of PNEQ01069595.1, read as the reverse complement.
TTTATTACCTCTTTGCAATACATAAGATATCAAAATACTATGCTAGCAATTAATTTTAGTATTTCACTACAACCTACGATAGTTATAAAAATAGGTATTTAATTGTTTACATTCAAAATAACATTGTTATATTTTAGTTTTAGTTATCTGCTTATCGTAGATTGTTATTTTTAATTTCGCTTCAAACGCGGAAAAATATAGCTTTAGTAAATACCAACAGATAACTTTACGGAACTAACTTGAGAATTTAATATGTATATTTCAACCTTAAAAGCCCAAATTATTAGGCCCAAAAATTGGTCGAATGGTCGATTAAGTAACCTAAATTTAAGTTCCCTAGCAGTTTCGGAAACGGATACGGCTACGTAATTTCGCATCTGTATACCTAGCTGTTCTGTATTAGTGGTACGTGCTGCCGCCTATTTTACTGCTCTGTCATATATTTTATTAAAACTACGACTTTTCGTTAAATAAATTACGAGTGTGATGCATTATCGTCCATACTGTGTAATAGAAACATTATATATTTTATTTTACTGTTATGTGCGTATTTCTGGACTAAATTTGCGTTAGGAATTATTTTTTTTAGCCTTTATTGTATGGTGATAGATATTAATATTAAAAATTTGTATTAGCTTAGCTATTAAATATTACACTTTAATATTTTAATTCAGTGTATGCAATGAAAGATAGTTTAATTAGCCACTGAAATATTTTTCTAAACAATCTTGCTGAATTTGAAATCAGGAAGAAAGCAAGTAAAATTCTGCATGCTTCGTTACACGGGTCCTTTTTATGCTGTTTTAGTAAGACTTTTGTTTTGAATCCTGGAAGGAAGCAGATATCGCAAAACCATTACACAGAAATGTTGGAAACTCTTTGTACTATGTAGCCGAATTTTTTTAAATGTATGTTTTTACAGATTTTGGCTAATTATTGACTTAAAAATTATAATTAAGTCGAAAATTAACCATAATTGTACAAACTTATGTTTTTTTAAAAAAATTAGGTTATGTAGTACAAACAAATTACAAAATTTCTATGTAACTGTTTAGCGATATCTGCTTCCTTTCAGGATTTAAAAAATTAAACTCGAAAAACAGCATAAATAGGAACTTGTGGTCTTAAGGCGTCACGCGCCTCCACTTAGGACGATGGTTGATTTCCGTGCCGCCAGGGTGTGCGGCGGTCGCAGTGTTCGGCGAAGGGTTGGTAGGTTAGAAGGGGGTGGGGTTGGCCGAAGGGACGGAGTGCAGGGTTTAGCAGGACCACGGTGGAACGCGGGGAGGGGAGAGAGGCTAGGCTGCGGAAAGGGGGCACGTTCGGAAACGTGACGTCTCGTGCGCCCACCAAGATTATTGCTTCTCAGGGCGTCGGGACGTCATTGTGCGAGAGGGGTGAAGGGATGAGGGGCGGCAAGGGGGTGGAGCTAAGAGGACGCCAGGAAATTAATGGAGAAATACACCAGCGCGGTCTCTCGCCTTCGCTCCGTCCGATGTCCACGACCTATGGATGTCGGTTCTAAGTTTTATAACCTCAATTAAACGAAGAAGGAATTCTCACTATGTTTAAATCAGGCTCGAAGTGGACAACTACTCCTGGCATTATTTAAACATTTGGTATTATTTCAAAACGATTGGATATTGTAAAATATTAACTCACAATATACAAGTCACTTTGCACACTCTTGAAAATCTTATTTGCATTTATAATTTTGTTTCCCAGAGTATTTTTCTTCCTTGGAAAGTTATGCACTATATGAGTACTTTGTTAAGGAAGTGGGCCCGTAAAATTCAAAATTTATATTTGTGCCAAACACTGTTCAACTTTTACACATAAGAAAACATGTCATTAAAAATTGGGTCCCATAGCTTTAGCATAATGACCTATCAAAGTCTCAAAATGGCAGTTGCTGTGTTGCCAAAATAATAAAAAAATTATTAACTTGCAGAAACAAGATAATTCATGTTGATACATAATTATGTGAGATACTTCAATACACTTCTGTAAACACAAAGGGATACATTTTTGCATTTTTTTTTTTAAATTGATGAAAATAACATTTTTGCATAAGTTTGACTTTTGGCTACTACTGAAATTTTCAAAACTAACTTTTGTCAAACATGTAATAAAATGCATTGATACGCTATCAGTTCCTATAATTTTAAATGCATTAGTTAATTATTTTTTTTAATTTGTGACTTTGATGAGTGATTATGCAAAAACTATGGGGCCTAATTTTTTATTTGGGAAAATGACATGTCATGTGCAAAATTTGATCAGTGTTTGGCACAAATGAAACAAATAACATTTTACGGGTCCAACGCCTTTAAGTTCTGTAAACCAAAACCTTTAAGGGGGCGCGGTATATAATTCAACGCTAAAAGCATTAATCTATAACTGTAGGTTTCTTGAAGCCAATTTGCGAAAATTAAAATATAGCAATCGTAGACAATAGTTTTAGCCAACATTTAAAACAAAATTGTTTCCAGTGTTACGAACTTCTGAGGCACAATCTCTGACGCAGGAACATCGAGCATTTACCTACGGCGCAAGAGATCACGCGTAACAAATTTGTAATTTTGGATAAATATGTACTCATACATTTGGCAAATACCATTATCTAGGATTGTTATTGAGCATTTTATCCATATTGGCTTCGAAAAAAGCGTAGAAATCAATTGATGTTTTCAGCGTTTATTCATCTACCACGCTCTCTTAAATAGAATATTTAACGTTAGTCTTATGCTAACTGAAAATAAATTTAAAATTTTCCACCTTATTAAATCCGTTTGACAGCGTAAAACATACTGTTTTATATCTGAACCCAATATTGTTAAAATTGCTGACTTAATTAATGATTGAGTTTACCTCTGATTAAGTTATTGTTACTATCTATTTTTCCCGGCATGCGTTACAATGCCCATTGAACGTTTTATTTTCGCCTTTACCCCGTCTCCCACCCAATTGTTGTTTAAAGGCAGAATTCTTCACGGGCGGACGCACAGCTCCTCACCAAAATTTCATCGCAGTCTGATGAATGGCATACGAACATAAGACAAACAAACAAAGAAATGTTAATTTTTATGTATTGCACTATGTTTTGTTTAAATTTTTTTTTCAATTCAGTACGAAACAAAATTTTACTCTAGGACACTATTTATTGGTCAAATCAGTAACGTAATAATTTCAAGTCATTAAGTAAAGCTTTTACTTTCATTCTGTTCCTCACTTGTTATGATATCACACAAATCACGTGCTTAAAAACGGGCGTCCTGAATATGTGCGTTAACTTTTGAAGTTCACACAAACGCCTCATAAATGCAGTTTCAACGACCAGTGTTTCTGTACGCGTCACTTTACGCAGGTAGCAAAAGAGGAAACTCTAAAAATCATCACGAGCAGTTTAACAATTTTTCTGTTTGTCACGCACCAATTCGTTCACATAACATTCTGTGAATATTCTTTTTTTTTTACGTACGTGGTACTTACAATAGGTAAGTATAGTAAACAGTAAAGTTTTTAATATGTTGTGTGTTTTTATGGAATTATAATTACTTCGTGGGGGAAGTTGGACAGGGAATGTTGTAAGTAACCACCCCTGCCTTCACCTGGAGTGATTTCGGAAGACACTAGAAATACGAAGTCAGCCTGAGCGGAACCGGAAATCACACCCCTATCTTCACGAATGCGATACGAGCGATCTACCACTGCTCCACCTCAATTAGTCAGCTTGTGATTAGGTTTAATACAAAGCAATTTTTTTTCTTTCAATTTTCCCTCTGCTATTTTGAACAGCAGTAAGTAGTTTACAAAGCACAGTTTTTAAAAAGATAAGAACTTGAACAGTTTTTAAACATGACTGGAGTCAGAATATTCACACAGTACTTCGATACAACACTCACTACCTGATATTGAGTTTATACCTTCACATTGCGAGTGAGTGAGGTGACCGTTTAACAGCAAACACGAAACCGCTGATAATTGATCATCGATGAGTTGTGGAATATACCTTTACAAAATAATGTTTTGATATATTAAGGTATCTGCGTTGATTTTGCCACTTCGGAGAGTTGTTAGTGATATGTACATTTAAAATTTTTAAAATAACTCTCCCAAACGAGAGTGTGCTATGTGAAATTTCTAAATAAATACTGATAAATTATATTGTTGCAAACATATTAATTCAATTTATGTTTTTAAAGATACTCATTCCTATAGCATTATTTCGAAAGATAATTTAGAAATCTTTACGCTTGAAAGAGCTGTCTTTAAAAAAACATAAACTGTAAAGCAATTTAGTTTGAAATTGATATTAAATCAAACATCGCGGCTTGAATGATAGTAGGAAGATACTTAGAAACAACGTAACATATAATAACGTTATTTTTCCTGGAGTGCGCTCCAAATGAAGTGGTTGACTGAAAATTTTGTTTTAGTTGTTTTCACATTTATGTGAGCTATTGATTGTTTTGTATACATACAGTTTGATTTTTTTTACAGAAATGAAAATATTATATCTTACATTGTTTGAATAATGGCATGCCAAAGTCCAAATTTGGATAAAACCGTTTTGTATTTGAGAGGACAACCCACTGACTTGCAGTAATAATTCGCTCTGACGAACAGTGCCACCAGCTACGTGAAGATACGTACAAAAGTTGAATATTGAAATGGTGAAAATTAAACAAAAAGAGTATAAATTTACAAATATTAAATAAATAGTCGAACATTCACAAGATATATATGAGTCGTCATTAAGCACTAAAATAATATGGCTGAGCTTGTAACATAGCATATTATGAATTTAACATGGTATTATTCGAAATATAACGGATTAAAATATTTGAGCTAATGTTTATAACTTTAACAGCTAGCTGTGTATAGAGAATGCTCACTAAATCACCAGCTAACTCCTGCATTCTTACGAAGACAGGCGGAAAATATTACCGCACACTTTGTACGTAAGCGAAATATTAAGAAATAGTGAGCCTTTTAATGTTGAGTTTTGGAGCTGTAAGATTATCACAAATATTAAACTATATGACGCAAAATGACCATTCACAGAATTTTGAATTAGGTTCATGCGAATGACTAACCCCAAGCAAAATTGGTTGATATCATCAACAGGGGTGGCCAAACTAAGGTTAATTTACTACAGGTTTGTAAAGAAAACTTGTCTTCTTATGGGGAAGTTTGGCACAGGGCAAAATTCTGCGACTAGTGGCGCTACAATGTGCAATTAAATACGAAACCATAGTGGTATTAGATTTATCCAGGCTTGGAAAAGAGAGTAGTAATTTAATCTCATTTTAAAAAGAAGAACAAACTAATTTTGAATTTTAAAATTGTAAACCACATTTAAGGCGGCTGCCTACCCCACGATTCAAATACGTTGCAGTGCGTTCGTAAACAGGTCTTTTCTACGAAAATATTCTGTGTGTGCTCATTGTGCCAACGTACGAAAAGAAAACAAACTTCAGACACGGTCGGAACCTCATTGTTAAGACACCATGCTAATTAAAAACAGTGTTTTTAAGCCCTCCAACATGGCTAATAACGGCCTTTTCAAACTTCCGTACTTCAAAATGTACTAACAGGATGTACGTGAAATTCAGATTGCGACCTGCACTGAACTTAGTTGAAGACTTTCCACCAATAAAATTATATGGTCACCGCTTAGTGTCCCATAGTAAAAACCTTTCAACGGGAACCTTGCACGCTAGTTCAGCGCTTGGCTCGTTGAGGCAACGCGGCATTTGATGCGCGTTTCAAGGTCGACCTTACTGCACTGTCACTTTTGAGCCTCTCACTTGCAGGTAGGGGGCACCCTTAAGTTAATATTTACGAAATCTCTGTGATTTGTTAGTTTACACCTCTTAAGAAACCAGTGGTCATACGTGGCAGAAATGTTCCCTGTTCCGAACGTTTAACCTTGACTTTCTAGCCTGTAGTATAATTAACCTTAGCTACTCTCAAACTGCAGGCATTTGTTCCGTAAGAATTGAGTGTTCGGACTACGGCGAGGCACAGAAGAATGTAAAAGAGGAAGAGGTGCTAGTAGATGTGTCCTTCTTGCTCGCGGCACAAGATGAACAGCGTCTCGTATCTTGATACACAGCGCACCGGGTAGCGCCTGGCATCGCCACCGCCCGCACCGCAGGCCAGCCAATTGGGTAGCCGCAGCGTCAAGGGGCAGGGCGCGGCAGGCACGCCAGCACAACCCGTGCCTTACAGAAAAAAAAAAAAAAAAAAAAAAAAAAAAAAAAAAGGCGAGGAAAACGTTTGAAAAAAAATTGGATTATACAGTCATTGGCTAAAGGCGGGTTTGTTTCACAGGAAGTAGACTTCGGTTATATCTGCTGTGTATTATGCTGCATTATCGAGCAATGCAATATTATATTTTTCTTAAGCATGTAAACGATGTGACTTACACATTACAAAATGATGTAAATATTTTATTACCTACACGTATATTATTAAGATATATACTACAAAGGTGTTTACTTAGCAAAATAAACTTTTCCTTCCATAATACCAATTAATCAACACTACAAGGAATAGGGAAAACATTATAAATTAACTGAAGTAAAAATTCAGTTGCTTAAAAATGTGTGAAATTACATTAAAAGCAGTAAGGCGTAAAGGACGCAACTGTTACGATCTTAGCAGATAGTGTCACAATACAGAAAAATAGCAAGTTTTTGTAAAGTTTTAAAAATGCTGCAGTCAAAGTTACATATTTAGGCCCACGTATTAAAACATTTATCTCGCCAAGAATTAACTTGTAAGAAACAAGAATGTTTTTGTGACTAATTGTTTTGTTTTACAGTCTAAGGGCACTGGCGCATGGTAAACACAATAATTGTTAAAATGCACGTGATGCCTGGTGGAGAGGCTCAAATGGTAACCCTTCGAGGAGTGACATGTCTTAACAACAAAACTGGTAATTGCAACTGCATTCATAAGGCGTCCGTAACAAATTTGGAGTACACATACGCTTTTAGTAAGCCCACTTCACAACGAGTGTTTTGTCATATAATCAATGAATGAGAGAATAAACATAAAATATATACTAAATTACTTGAGGTACTTAGATTGCTGATTTAAGATGTCAATTATTGCCTACAGTGAAACAATATTTAATATTGCGATTTTTAATTTTTGTAGCAGCAGTTTGGCAGATACTTAATAATAGCAACGGAATATTTTGAAAGTATTTTTTCTCCAAATGCTTTGCTACTATCTGCCTTATTTTTAACTAGCGTAAGAAATAACAACACTTAATGTAATGTGTTCCTTTTTTAGTGGCCGTAAAATAGGTTTTAAGAATCTTAATCAATGAAAAATAATTTGCAAAAATGTGTACTCTACCGCACCCGTAAAATAATACATTACGAGCGCTGATCATCTTAAGTTAGCAAATGTTTTGCACAGTGTAATATACATACATTTTACGTTATATATATATATTTTTTTTTTTCACGGAAGTAAAAATGTTTACAGAATTAACACAATTATGTATTTATTTCAATAATATCAATGAAAACATCCGTTACTTTCCTGGTATGCACAGTAACTTTGTAATACTAATCAGCTTACTTAAACTACTACTGCCAACATGAAAAAGCGACCCTTGCTGACATAAATTACAGCAAGGTTTTAAAATGCACCGCATTATTTCTGTGCAAAATGCAAGCCTAAAAAATGTTCCTTGTGTGTAGATGCGGTAAGGCAAATTGTGAGTTGGCTGAAATCGACCTTAGATTACTCGCGTTTAAATATGTCACATTCTCAATGTAATTGCAATGACGAGACACGACTAAATTCTTTGTCCGAAAACCCATTAAATTTTCAAACTCTATGTCGTCCTTTCTTTTTTTTATTCTACTGTAACCATCAATCTCTTGTGGTGTTACTGTGTACATAACCTCGCCAACGTTTACGTTTTTTCAGGCGGGAATAATTTTCCGGAGGTATTAAATCACGATTCCTATCACCGTGAGGACAAAAGCACTTGTTAATAATTACTTCCTTCTACGTGCAATAAAATATATTGATATATGTGTACGTGGTTTTTGTGGTTAAATATTTCCTTTGAAACAGCGAGAGTACAGAGTTGTCTGTAAAATCAGTGTTTTCGTATATACCCATATTTCGGTAAATAATTGTTCAATAATTGTTCATGCTGGACTGTTATCTTTCATGACAGGATACTTTTTGCAGACACCACGTTTCAGCTTAGTCAAAATTGTACGTAATTAAAGAGTAAAAAATAGTGAGAATGATAAATAATTACAATTTTAGGATTTCGGCACTCTGTTCCCTTAAAAGTTACAGGAGAAAAATAATACCAGAAAACAGTAGTAGAATACTTTGGTTTCCGATACGCGCGATAATATCGTACTATTGCAGATGTAATTTGCGGGCTATCGGACTGCGACGAGCGCGTTCAGGACATGTAAGTGTTTGGCTGTTAGGTCGACTCTTCCTGATTCACCGCTGTCCTCATAGCCTTTATGAACTGGGCACCCAACAGGCTTATGTATTTCCTTAATGAAGCCAAATAGATTTCAGGACTGTGAAAATTATACTGATTTAGAGAGACTCACTTAGCTTGACTTGTTCTGCGAGCACTTTGTTTCTCATTAAGTTTACAGAATCTCGCATGACGAAACGGTAAATTAAGTAGCACTACTTGTTCATGTTGCGGTCATAACCTCCACTAACCTTGCTGGCTCGAATAATACAAGACCACCGACTATTCGTTTTCTGTGATGACAGAAATCTATTAAAAATGTTTTCAACAGTGTAATATATTTAATCGCTTTGTATTAAAGTAAAATTTATAAAAAAAAAAGCAAATTCAATACAAAACATTTAAGTGGAAATCTTGATTTCAGGTATTCGTGTCCAAGTCTGATGTTTAATTCAACATATCGACACACACGAACACGCACGTATAAATATGGGACATAAATATTTGTTGTGCTTTGTTTCAGCAGAAACTAAAACAAATCTTATTGAAATGTTTCTAAAAGTAATATTGAAAATGTGTGTTCACGTTTGCTGGTTTTTAGAATTTTCAAAGTTAGGGCAAATAAATATAATAATAATAATAATAATAATAAAGACATACAAACTCATTATATCTGACAAATGTGTGTTTATTCTAGTAGAGAAGTGGAAATATTAAGTTTTGCCATAGCTTAACGCGTCGGCAACATTTAGCTGTATATTTTTTATTATGTATTAATGTTACTATTTATTATTAATAATAATAGAATTGTGAAGATGAAATTCCACTTCGGCTGACTTTCAGAAAAATGGGAAACACTGTATTCCACTAAAATATACGTTGAACGGAAAAACTGGCAGTTAGACAATTGTTTGATAGGCCTTAAGGAAATGGAACATTACCTGAAAACAACATGCTTTTTATGTACAGAAAGTTGTATGCATTCAAAGTTGAAGGAATTTTTTCCTCTTTGATCTCAATGAGTTACTTGGAAGTTTGTTAGTATAGTAAATTACATACTTGCTTTCATAATGTTAGTGCTGTAAATTATTATGTGTATTATTATCTATGTCATTATAACGACATTATACTATACAATTTACATTTACAACGTTTCTGTTGCACAACCATAGTATCATAGACCACATAACAATAGAAACACAAGTGTGATAATTCTCTCGGTGAATAGCCAATGAAGCCTTAACGCTGAGGTTGCGAAGAATGTTTCACTTTTCCAACTTTTTTCAAAATACAAAGTTCTATACCTGAGTAAGGAATCATGTAATGATTTCTTTCTATATCTCAACAGATGAAGATACATGTAAAGTACAAGTTGGCTATCTCAGTTAATTTTCGGTAAAATATGGAATGTTTTCCATTCTCATCTCATTAATTCAGTAATAATGGCATCAGTAGAGGCGTGAAAGATTCTTTTTTTTTATGCCCAAGCTAGATTTCAAATATCTTTAAGTTTGTGACACTTTCGGCATTGGTCCTTAACTGATTTTACTCGGAGAGAGCTGAGTCAATAATAAAGAATCAACGAAATGCAAACCCGAGCATGTGGTATCACTAGGGCCATGAGACTTTTGAGACCATAATTTTGCCTTGGTTTGTTTCCGTGTCTTACGTGCACATCTGCAGCTTTTCTTCATGGTCATTAGCAGCAGGTCTTTGTGAAGTGTTCTCTCTCATTAGATTGTACCAATCAGAATACGGTTACAGCATCACCACACGTCTGTGCTTTGCGGATAGAATCTTAAGGGCGTGGTTCACCTCAGTTTTCAACGTCTTTTTATATTTTTATATTTGTACCAGATATTTTTTTTTATTTTAGACATAAATTTTGACTAAATCTTCCTCTTCAAAAATTGTTGTACATCTTATAGTTTTCGCGTAAGGAGTCGTAAACGTCAAAATTTGCACTTTACGGTTTTATGTACGCCACTAAAACCAACTGACATACCAAACCGAAAAAATTCACATTATATAACATTGTAGGCTATGAAATGGCACATATAAAAAAAATTTGTATTTAATAAAAAATGCAGAATTTTGAAATGAAAAATTTGAAAATACAAATTTTTTATTATTTTTTTGTTTTTATATATGTAATTTCATAGCCTACAGCATTGTTATACACTGTGATTTTTTCAGTTTGGTATGTCAGTTGGTTTTAGTGGCGTATATAAAACCGTAATGTGCCAATTTTGACGTCTACGACTCCTTACGCGAAAACTATGAGAAATACAACAATTTTCGAAGAGGTAGATTTAGCCACAATTTATGTCTAAAATAAGAAAAAATATATCTGGTACAAACATAAAAATATAAAAAGACGTTGAAAACTGAGGAGACCGCGCCCTTAAGATACGCGAGTGTTAAAACATTCAGTCACGTATTATGGAGCTGAAATGTAGGTGTACATGCAAGGCACTGGAACAAACTTGGGGCAAAATTCTTTTCGGGAAATGTTCATGGCCCTAGTTATCACTGAGTCAGCGAGCAGCTAATAAACAGGTATCGTCAGCTTGAAAACATATATATTATTGGAAGCAAACCTACAGGTCAGTAAACCAGCGAATTTTTCCAGTCTCTGTGTACTAAGCCCGGTACATAGTAACCTTAATTCTCTTCTCAATTCCTTACTTAATTCTGTTTATAAATTTCGATTGCAATTTCATACCAGAATTATGTAGCAAAACTTCTGTGTTGTGTACACACTTTCTTTGTTTACTAATATGTTTCAGTAAATAAAGAAGAAAAATATATTTGTGATGTTGGTTGCTATATTCCATAAAGTGTAATTGTAAAATTCCCGAAAACTATTTCACAATACAATGAATATGTGTAACTGCCAAATAAGTGAAACAATATCGTATTATTTAGGTTTTGTAAACTTCGATGGTCTTTTGTTCAGTAGGAAACCAGAATTTTATTTCTATTCAAATGCTATTGGCAGCCCTACTTGTGTACTTGGCAGGCGCGGTGGCTGAAACAGTGCATTACGCTTGCGCATGAACGTACACTGCGATGATAACTAGGACGTGCTCTATCTGGGAAATTAAGTACGGAATTCTGTGTAGAACCAGCGTAGTTGCGGTACACACTGTCGCAGTGCTACTAGTAACGAATTTGATACGGAATTCTAACTGAATTATGGCTAGTGTGTACCGGGCTTTAGTACTTTAAACTTAGTTTAATCGAAAGCAACGTGTCCGGTAGGGCAGGAAGGGGGAACACTTACTTTCTCCAAAGCTTGCCTCATTACCAGAATCCCTGGGATCTGCTGAAAATAATTCTGCTCTAGTTTGTTTCGATGACTTACGTACACATATGCGACTCTGCCCCATGGTTATTGGCAGCACGTATTTTATGCAGAGGCGTCACTCGTTCAAATGTAACAATGAGAACGCGGTTACTGAGACACCACATGTCTGCGATTTTCTGGAAGAATCCCAAGCAGCTGAGAGTTTAGAACGTCCAATCACCAATTATAAGGCAGAGACGCATATGTGCACGTTAGACACTGAAACAAGTAAGAACAAAATAATTTCACCAAAATTAAGTAGTTTTCTAGCGGAAAACTTCCAATTGCCCTAAGTCGTCCTTTAAGGAAGGGGGTTACAGTCCTAGCTACTTGAATTATTATACGTTTGACTTAAACTTTATTTCTAATATACTGTTAGAACTAAGCCATCGGAAATGCACATGGCTTTAGGGCACGTACACGAGCGGCTCACGAGCGGTTCGTGAATCGCTCGTGAGCCGCTCACAACGTGTTCGCGGTATAATTCGTTTCAACGAACCTACAGCTAACCACTGGCCAGCCGAACCAACAAGGAGTGGATGATAGTCTACTTACATCACAGAAGGTTCGCGAGCACTGTTTAAAACACACGAACCTGCAGAGAGCGCTCCCAGACTAGCGCTGCGAATCCCTGTAGTGTTCGTAAAAAACATCCAACTTCCTTCGGAACGTCGCGAGCAGTTCGTAGGGCGCTCGTATATCGCTCGGGGCAGCGTACAAACTGGCGAGCATACTGCTTACGAGTGCTTCGCGAACCGCTCGGCTCGCAGGTGTGTACGCGCCCTTAGATTCGTAAAGCTTACGACCTTGACAATGCTAGACTTGTGTTGGTAGTATTTATTTCGTAGAAATTCGCAGATAAAAATCATTGTACAGTCTATTAGTTGCTTGCCGAAAAGTAAATACACAGCTATCAATTAAGTAAAATGTTTTGGAATGTGATACAGGCTTCAAAAATAGATTGGTCGCAAGATGGCGTGAACGAGAACCGTTGTTACACCAGATGTGGTACTAGTTTACATCGATCATGTTCATATGAAGCGTGGCTTCACGTCATATGAACTAGTTCCGATCTTGAATCCTTCTCGTTTGTTACGAACACGTTTTAAAAGTTCTTTTCGAACCACTTTGTGAGGGTCGACGGTGGCCGAATGGTCTGACGTTCGGCTCCCACCAAGGCGATCTGGGGTAGGTCCCCGGATTTTCGCATGCGGGAAAAGTGCCGGACGATGCCACTGGTCAGTGAGTTTTCTCGGGGATCTTCCGTTTCCTCCTTCATTCCGGCACTGCTCCGCAGTCACTAAAGCGCTGACCAAAATCTCACTCACTCACTCGAACGACTTTGTTTCTGTGCTGAGCTCCTATTGGCTGATTCTAGATACACAAGGAACAAATGTGACTGCTTTTTGGTGCGACATTTTTCAACCTTATTTAAATACTAACTTTAGAAGTGCATATTCACTATGGAAGATTTTATAATTTGTAGTTAATTGCGATATAATATATAAACAGTTAGGAAGGTTAAATGTTGATGTGATATATTTTAAATTGTGTCCGTTAATGTTTCATTTTTGTCGAGGTAAGACCAGTTCCCGAAACGTCGTAACACTGTCTGTCTGGAAAACTACTGTGTTTTATGTCGTTTGTCATTTCTGTTTGTGTCTGATATATGTCGTGTTTTGTTTCGTCTCTTCGTTGTGGTTTCGTCTCGTCGTTGTGCCGCATGTTACTAGGTTTTTTTAATTTTTTTATTTGTTATTATTTTAATTTATTATCTGTTTGTTCCTTGTTTTATTTGGCCCAATTCCATTTTGGAATTTCATGTTGTGTATGTATCTTGCTAAATAAAGCATACTCTGCTTATTTATGGCTTTCTATTATTTAGTGCGGCCGTGCATTGGAGTGCATGACTGGATTTATTGCACAGTTCTTTCAAAGATCACAAGACACTTAACTCGGTTAATCTTGGTTACTGAATTTAATCAACGTTAACGTAGGTCTATGTAAGGCTGCCCCGCAGCCTTCCATGTTTGAACTCACCGTCAGTCAACGACGACAATAAAGCACATGATTCTCATATCGGCGACCAGGTTGCAACTGTTTACGAATGCACGGCCGCACTTCGTGTTTGCGAGCAGCTCGACGCGAGACACGCCAAGTCATCAGCAAACCCTTGACAAAACATGCGAAGTGTGTTGCTAAAAGCAGAGTCCGGGGTGACGGTAATGTATACTGGCTAGCTGTCGCCTTTCTCGGAGGGGTTAAGGGACGCAGGGACTTGAAGCCGGTCATCCCGGGGGAGACAAAACGGTTTGATTAAAGCGCGAGAGACAAGAAACTGCGCCTTAAGGGAGCGAAGGAGGTTTTGAGGATGAAGGGGAAGCTGGAACTGCCATGCTCAAGGTGGTTAATGGTTGACATGAGGGAGAGGCAGAGTAATGTTTACGCTGATAAATGACGCGGTTATAGCATTTGCAGGCTAGTCCGTTGCGAGGAAGTGAGACAGAGGATGCCGAACACCGTGCGTTAGGCGAGTACCAAATGTGTTACCATCCATAAGAAAGGCGACCCTAACTTCACCCGGATTCTACTAGGAATTTTCCGACAGACAGTTAAATGTTGAAAATGAATTTTTTATAAAAAAACTGTGTTCCCAATCCTTGTAATAGGAACTATACTTGAATAATGCTTTTTTTTTAGAAACTAATCATAATGTGTATTTAACTTAAATGATGCTATACAAAGTTTCATTTCGTCGCATTCGTGCCACAAAATTAAAGTACATATGTCTTGGTTAAAAAAAGATTCTTAGATTATACTAAAAAAGTGGCACAGAAATGTAAACGTATTTTTTATGGATGCTTATATATATTCTCTTACTGCTCCTAGAAAAAAATTGTTAGAGTGTTAGAACAGCCCAGAAAGAACAATACGGATATAAATTGCTTGCCATTCACAGGGGTGAAAAACACTAAAAAAGAAATTAAAGAAACTTATAAACTCCTATTTGCTATAAGATATTTCTTCTGAGTTCGCTTATGTCTTTCAAGCTTGTACTCGCAGTATAAAACAAAAATTTAATGTCAAAGAATCCGTTTTTTTTAATTATTTTATTTTTCAAACTTAAGCAACTCAACGCTAAACTTTTTAAAAGAAACAACCTCAGAATGAGACACTTGAGAAAATAGTTTCTATTATAAAAATTGCTCCACTTATGATTAATTACTCTAATACTGATGCACCATTCAAGCTAAATAGCTGCATGTTTTGCAAACAGAGACCGTAAATATACTACAATGACTTGTCGAAGTAAATGTTTTTGTTAAAGCCAGTAGTTAATATTTTAACACAATAATTTATTTTTGCATTTTAGAGTGCCTTAGGAACTTTTTAATAAATTAATCAGTATTTTGATTGGTTTGTTGTAGGGAAATATATGTTATTTACAATTGCTGCAAGAACTCTAACAGCACAGTAACGTTGCCTGCACGTCACACTGTAACATCGTAACGATGCCACAACGTTGCCTGCACTTTGAAAGCACATGAACGGCGTCATTTCAACACTACTAGATCAGTTTTTTTTGTATTTAACACCTTTGTGCAAGCTACTAAAATTTTTTATGTGTCATCACTAAACATCATAATGATGATGAAACATGATTACAATAATAAAATAATTTTTACTGAAATTTAGCATTTGAATGCACAGTCAATTATACAAATAATATTATTTTCCTACTCGTAATCATTTCATCCTCGCCACAGTTGAATGAAAAAGAAATATTTTTACAATGTTAAATGTCATTCCGCATAATTTAAGGTATGTAAAGTAGACTTATGAGGATACCTAAAAGCTAGTGCGATAAGAAGAAACAATTATCATAGTTTATGTATGTCACCCGTTTGTCAGAAATGAAACTGTGTCGTTGGTAAATGTTCTAAGTGTAACATTTCCGGTACATACAGTCAACGTGCTGCAAGATCCCATCTGTAACGTTGCCAGTGTAACGTTTCTGGCACGTACAGGCAATGTGAGAATTAAGGTTTCTTTAGGGGAGGGTGAGTACATACCAATTCCTCAAATAGACCTACGGGGAGGGGGTCCGAGGGTGCTTCCCCAAACACAAAACTAGATTTCAAAATGCAAAATGGTGCAATTTAAGCGTTTTCGTACCTAAATACAGGTTTTATCTCTAAGAGAAATTGTAATATTTTTCCTGAGAAAATTTTTATCTTTTCTAAAATAATTAGGTTTCCATAACCCGTAAAAATATTTCTGACATCAACTAATTGGATAAAAAAAACTTTAACATAGAATTACATAACGTATAGCTAGAGACAGGAAAATTTCGCGAATTCATTTACCTGTATGCTAGAATCCATAGTACAGGGCCGTATCTATAAACGATTTTCGAATGACAACCAACTGCTATCCCCATAGAGAAAGCATTGGTGAGCAGTTGGTTGTCATTCGAAAGCCGTTTATAGATATGGCCCTCAAGCCCACGTATATTCGTTCATTGTCTGTTGTTCCACTGAGTAGCTGCTAGTTGACTTATAGTCGGGGCTTGAGTATGCATATTCGAATGGATTATAGCCTACAGGTAATTGAATTCTCGAAACTTTCCGGTCCTTACGTATAGCTTATTGGAATGTTACACTATCCTTGTCTTATATTTTACAAACGAGTTTTACTTTTACTAGGCTTAACGTCTTGTCGACAACTAGATCATTAGTGACGGTTAGAAAAACTTTATACAAGGACATGAACTAGGATATTAGTCGGTAATGGGTTTTTTAGATAACCATTCCAGCATTTCTCTTGTGTAACTTCGGGAAACCGCAGAAATCCCAAAATCATGACGGCTGGAGACTGGGTTTGAACTCGGGACTTCCTAATGCGAATCCAACGTGTTACCCTTGCCCCAACTCACTAGGTACCAGTCTTAAGGATATATTTAAACATTTCTATAACTTTTCATTGAAATAAGAATATATTTTGCTTCTTCGCCGTTAAACAGAGAACATTTGCTTTGCATCCAATGTTGGCGAAAAGAATTACGAATATTGTTTATGTTAACCCATAGACGATTTACAATTATTATTATTATTTTTTTAAGTTTTTACCTGCACACAGTTATCGTCTGTCAGTTATAGTTCGGTGCTCATGTATGATGAGTTTCTTCATAAATCACTCCGTATTACTATCTGCGTTGTACTTAGCAAAGTCGAAGGTAACTGGTTGTATCAAGCACGCATTAAATTATGTATGCTGTATAAATTAATTTGTATTAAGCATCATTATTATGGTAGGCAAGATTAACTTCGTTGCAAGATTGTACTACATTATTCCTACAAACTTAGTTATAACTGACCGTTTTCTTTAAACTGTAGCCATGTACAATGTAGCTAGTTGTGGAATGTCAGCGTGAGGGTATTATATGAACATGTTTTACGACATTATAGTCTACCGTAACTGTTTATGACATTAGCATATTATGCCTTTATATACTTGCGGAATGCCGATTAGATCGATAACGGTTCACGCCCTACGTTTATAAACAGGCCGTGATTACCATATAACGGGGTTTAACATAATTTAATATCTGAAAAGCGAACATAAATGACAACGTATATTCCTATTCTCGAGAGCTTCGCATTGTAGAGCAGACGGCAGTGGACGTTAGGTTGACATTTGACTTGGAATGACGCAACTGGTGGGAAAGCCATGTTCTGTTATGGCTGCCACCTTGTATGAAGTTTTAACAAGTAACGATCCGTTACCATAAGCTGTAGCTTTTCTTACAACTTAAACGGACACAAGTCTTGTGTTTTGTAACTTGTGGTCAGCCACTTCGTTCGTTAAAAAGGCCATAGATACTTTACCTTTTAATTTCACGTACCGGTCTTCCAAATTTTTTTTCTTTCTATATGTTAAGTATTGATTTAGTTTTTGTACCTTTGAAAAGTAAAAAAAAATTATATTAATTTTAAATTTTATAGAAGTGCATTAAAGTAAAATTTTTCGCAACATAGCTCCTTGTTAACACATGAAAAAATATATTCCATGAATTATTTACACAGATTTGTAATCTGCCTTAATCCATATAGCAGAGAAAAAAAAAGAATAACAAGTTGTAACACAAAGCCATCATTGCACGTATACACGTACATCGCTACACGGTCCGTCACTTTTATTTTATAAATAGCTGCCCGGCTGCGGCGTTGCCCTCGTGAAATTATGTAATGTAAACAGTAAGTATGGATAAAATATGTGATGAAGGCATTTAACAGCTAGCGTACTCAATAACAGTGAACTATAATTAACTGTCTTAGCTCAGTGTAAAGAGCGCGCGCAATATACTCGTATGATGTCATAGTAATTCCCACCGCAAAGTCTTGCACGGGATACGAACCCGTAACCCCACCCCTTCAAACCACAAACTTTATACAATACCTGAGTGAATGTTAAAGGCAGGCCGAGATAATTCTTTCGTGTGTACAGGCTACAGTCCAAAGAGGTTTTATTTATGAGTAGGTTGGCAAAAAGAAACTACTGTTGAATTATTTCTCCGTGGTCATTATCTTTTTTCGGGAGACTAACATTTTACTGCTTTTCGCCTATTTAATTTTCGAATTTCATAAAAACCTGAATTTTATTTGTAGATATTTACATAAGCTACATTCTTATCAAGAAATCATCTCGATATCTCAACGGGTATAAGAATTTTATTTTTTAACAGCTTTCAAGGATGAATTTCGAAAAATCCTGAAATTACTTTTTTTTATATGTACGTAATCTTTATTTTAAAGGCAAAACTATTTCAATATTTCCACTGGTTTAGGAGATAAGTGGGATTAATAAAAAAAGCACATCATATTTTTTAAGAGCTTTCAAGGACGAATTTCAATAAATTGTAAAAATACTTTTTAGATATTTACCTAAGCATAATTTCAAAAAAATCACCTCACTATCTTCTGAAATGGTTTAGGAGAAATCACAGATTAATGAAAAACACATTTTAGGCCTTTCACCCCCTTAATTATCGAATTTCGAAAAATCCTTTCTTAGTGGGTGCCGACGGGGCAAGTGGAAGCTTTCCTCAAAATTTCATGGTTCTAGATCCAGCAATTTGGGCTGTGCGTTGATGAGTGAGTGAGTGTGTCAGAACACTTCATTTTATATATTAAGGTATAAATTTATAGAATTTTTTATTCCGAATTCAAAAAATATTTAAATGTATATGTTATAAAATATTTCTAGATTCATGATTCATATATAGCGAGTAAGAAAATTAATTATGTAAAACCGTTTCAGGTAACGACGCTTGCAATGAGTAATCAAGTGTCATAATTACTAGCGTTAAATAAACAATGGAACTTGTCTCAAGATGTCTGAAACCAATAACATGCAACAGTGAAACAAAATTTTGGAGATAGGTAAATCAGTAGTTTATACAACATTCAACATATCGGGTCGCGAAGTTACCCAATTCATAGTGGATAAGGTTATATGGTTTTATTTATTTGTGGAGAGTCCTATGGAGCAGTAAATGCAGGGCTGGTTTATTGGTGTAGAACCCTATCGAAGTTAATAAATTAAAACGCCATATTATTGCTATTAGCAGTATATATCTGCTACAGTTCAGTGCTACTTTGTGTATTTTTACTAGTAATATGTAGATTCAAATATGTCATGACAAATATTTCTTGAGCCATCAATTTGTAATACATTTTTCAATGGCTTAGGCAATATTGAATTTCAGAACGTCTTCTCTTAACGCAACGTACTTTCTGTATTCTTACACAAATATTATTCCAAAGTAAACAAAAAAATCTATGTTAAAGAACTCCGAAAAATTCTTGGAAAAAGTTTAATGTGACGGAAACGACAAATCAACTTTAAACTTTTCTTTTACTATTGTGTAATAATAATTTTATATTGTTTGTTATACAAAATCACTTTCTCTTGCGATAAATCCAAGCAACATATTTAAAAAAATTAATATAAAATGTTAACGGTGCGAGACTTCAAGCATATCAAGAAACTTGCTTCGTCTGAAAGCAGAAATTGTCCGATGTCGGACATTAACTAACAATGAGCAGCACATGAAAGTATGACTGCAAGTCGTTACAAATCACTCAACAAGGTTGTTTTGTGTATCGCAGCAGATTACGTTAAATTTTTCTGTGGCTGTAAAACCCGAAGGTTCTGAAACAGTCTTTCCTTCATTGCAACGTGTTGGTAGAAACACGTGAAACACAACTGTAAACACCTCTACAGAAGGGCACATCGTCTACTCTGGCAAAGGCCGCTCAATTTTCCTGTCCCCAAGTGCTACGAAGTTCGCTTTATGTGCGGCTAGCTGTACATGGATTGCTTGTTTTCGCCAGGAAGCAGGATTGTCTATTAGAATGTAGGAGTAGCTGATGCTGCAGCTCGCAGAGAGGAAAATGAAGATGAAAATGCGTGCAGAAGGGGTGTAGTGCATTCGAGGGCAATTGTCACTTTTACCACGCACGTAGAAATATTTTATTCATATTTCAGGACGATACTTTCAGATACACAAAGGTGCTAAATTAACACATATTAACAAGCAATTTAATAAACCACATATATAACTGATACGTTTTTACTTAAAATCATTACAACATATAACTTGTAGGGCAATTCACAAAATTCAGTATACCTGGTGATCTCTAGCAGCAAGTTGATTAAACGGACACCATAAAACTTGTGAACGCAAGATTTGTCGGACCATTGTCTGCCTTGTGCTTCGTAGATTGTTAATACTTTGTTTCCTAGTGTTTGTAGTGGCAGAGTGTGTAACAATTTCTTGCCAAGGCATTTTTCCTGTGTGTATGCTGGTTTTCTTCGCCTCTTCTTCTTACAATGTTCTGAAGACTTGCGCACACCGGCGAACAAGAAATCTTACACCTTCTTGCACACCCTGACGTGCAGTGAACAGCAGCGGTGTAACGTTAATCAATCACTAGCCAACAGGAGCTCTTATACTAGTTGATATAAATTAGCACAACTCTAAATTAAAAAAAAAAAAATCTTTCTTGTACAAATTATTTATGTTTACATTTGAATGAATTATTCCAGCATAATACAAAAACCAATTCATATTATACATTTTTTAAAATTATACGACGGTGATCTTTATCAGTGAAATTCTAGAGCGAACAAAACGTGACATTAACACTCGCAACACTTAAATTAATTATTAAGGGTTATCTTACACAAACATCCAGCTTAGTTAAGCGGTTTTTTTAGCTTATACTTTCAATTTAGTATTTTCTTGCCTCTAATGTTTATATAAAAAGTACAGATCTTTATGGAAGTACATCTACCCCCTTCTCCGAAAATACGTTTAATGTTAAAGTCAGTGCTAATGAAATTATTAGGTGTATAATATTCTAGCTTCTTTTTCTAGACACTAATACGTTCTTTATGGCCATGGCTAATATTCTAACCAGAAATGTCTAGTAATTCATCTCTCAAGAGTCACTAACTCTTGCACAATTTTCCTTACTTTTTGCAGGCCCAATATTATAGGCCTAATATTATATTTCAATGTAAACTATTACTTCCTAAGTGTTTTTCAGTTCATATTACAGAAAAATTATTTTAAAATACTAACATATAATACTTCCCAATTTGCCATATATATATATCCTACAATAAAGTTTAGTTAGATAGTGAGCATTCTCGAAATTCTTGATATTCTGTAGTGTTTCGTAAGGATTATTTCACAACAGCTTACTCATAACAACTGTACTGGGTTAATCTTAAATGCATGCTAACCAGGCGGGAGTGAAAAATCAAGGAGAAATATTTAGGGAAACATTGCAACATTTGTATTTGCATTAATGTTAATGTAATTCACAGAGGTGGTGCAGATTTGAAACTTGTAACAGCACGATAAACAACCAGCAAGTAACAAGGAAATATAATTTCGCATACAGGTAAGTGTTAACGTAATCACATAAATGATGCTATAGACAGTAGATCCCTTCGTACATGGGTTGGTTACCACATATCGCCTTGAATTTTGTAGCACTTCAACAAACCAATTTGACGTGATATGTAAATAATGAACATGTAAAAATTAATAAAAAAATAAAGGTCCCCTTGGGAGAAAGATACAGCTCCGGCCGCTTCCATAGAAATTACATGTTCAATTGGAAGAGGGCGTCAGGTTAACTGGGAGGTAGGCAGTCTGAAACACTGTCATGCATGACATATAAGTTTTCAAAAGCAAGGTAATTGTAAATTTTTTTCTCGTTTGAGACCGTCTACCAACATGATGAATCATGTTGCGTCGAATGTGGCAAATATATTTCCCTAATTATTTACCCTAACGAGTACATTTCCGCTGAGATAACATGTATTACCAACTCTTCCTGTGTAATGAAAATTTAATCGTCACTTCTACCTAGTTAATGATGATTTAAGCTTTTAATTAATACCGTACGCGAAATATAAATCTCACCTCTAAACGTTTGATTTATTTACATAATGCACGTTTTATTCAGATTGAAATTATTCGTAGGCCTACTATTAAAACTAACGTGTCATTAATGTATCCTAAGTAAATGGTTTACTACGTACGATTTCATTCGTCGCATTTATTATGGTTCTTTTTAGAAGCATAAACAAGACAAATAATGTGTTGCTGAGTGTTTATATCGACCAAAGAAAATTAACTTAACATATGATAATTTATGAAGAGTGGCTGAAAAATTTTGGATTCCAAATAAATGACTCGGCCTGAAAACATCTTACTTCCACAACAACTGAGGTCAGATATTTATTATTTAACGAAGAATGTAAGTACTTTTATTATGTCCATCAGAGCAAAATTTTAACTGGCTGCCGTTGCTTCAAACACATGTAAAAATAAACAACATCGTAGACATAATTACTGGCTGTTCGAACGTCCGTCGTGTGACGCAGTTGTTAAATTATGAGGTGCCGTGTAATGAGAGTGTAGGACACGAAGCCAGGTTTTTAGAACGCGTGTACAGTAAGGACATCTTGGAAGCGTCATGCGAGGCGCATGCAGTATTCATAAGCGGGAGTCTTTTGAGACAACCTGAGACATACAGGAACAAAAAAAAAATACGTTTGAAACTCCCCGCATCGTCATCAACGATTCTTGGATATACGAACCTGCAACGAAACGAAAACCTACCCCCCCCCCCTTCCCACCCTGTCCACAAAACCGAAACCTCGTCACAACATAAGGAAAGACTGAAACCAATAATTATTTCAGCGTCTCGGCTGGTTTTCTTCAAATGGGCTTTTCCATCCGATACGTATTCACACGCCTCGGCGGGGAATGAGCGCTTCAATATTTGTGTCGCGTGAAACGGAGTAGGCGGAGGGCCACTGGGGGTAAATTATGAAAATCTTCCGAAGTCGGCGCCGTCTCATTTGTCGTCGCGAAACGGGAACAAAAAACAAATATAAAAAAAATTGTTTGAGGGAGGATTGAAGGCGGGAGGGAGGAGTTGAAAGAAAGACACTTGGAAGGACTACGCGGCGGCCGCAAAAGGAATGACAGGAACCCAGCAGGGTCACTTTCAATATTTAAAACACACCGCGGAAAGGAATAAGTATTTAATGACAGGTGCGGAGAAGGGGAAGGGTGTGTATGGGGGTGGGTGAGAGGGCTAGCAAGACGACAGCGGCCGAAAGGGAGCCGAAGACTAAGGAAGGAACGCCATAGGGGTTGAAGGGGCGGTAGTCTTGCCAAGGGATGGAAAGGAGAGAAAGGGGTAAGAGCACGGAGGGGTTTGGAAAGGGTTGGGCCGTTGCTCGTTAGCCGTCACTACTGCCCCCTGACTTACAAGAACAAGACTAATGGATCGATAATTCTCGGTAGCTCCTGGTGTATTCCTTAGCACGCACACGTTCGCTCGTACACACACACACACATACACACACCATCCCTTCGCCCCTTTCGCTCGCCCACAGACACATAACCCTTCTCATACTCCCCTCCAAGCTCACACACACACACACACACACAACCCCTTACGCCCAGCCTCTCAACCAAGCGTGCACACGCACACGTGCACACACACTGGCCAGCGAGATACATCGTCTGCGACAAAGTTTGATCGCGATGTGTTGTGTCTCAAGGCGAGGAATACGTCTCAGCTGAGAGCCAGTTTGACAGGTTTAGTAAGTTATGTAATGTGTAATGAGAGTATAAGGTGCGATTCTTACTTAGAGCACATGTATTAATTCAGTACCTCGTGTATGCTATCAATGTTTCGACGTCCAAAGTCAAAGAAGCTCTGATTAGGGCCCGGTGTTTGATTTAAAACTGTTTAGGCAGTGTTACTTACACATTTACCCTTGCAGAATGTAGTAATTAGTCAAATTTGTTATTTAAAATATTTTTAAAATTCCATAAACCATAGTAAAGTCAGTTGTTTCTTGACTCTGCGCCTACCTTGTAAACAGTATACATCACTTTTATTGCATCGAATAATCATACGTGATATTATTTACTCGTGGAGAGTGACAGGTTAGTTACTGCCATATTCTTAGAGAAACAACACAATTGGGGCTACGTCCTTCATACGTATGATACAGTAAAAATATTGGCATGTGTCTTTCGATTTTATAAAGACTATGGCAATGGTTCAAGACACTTGTGGTGTTTCATTCATAATATGAGCATTTTATTTTGTCTCATTGTCAGACATTATCTAGTGTACGACATTGCCTCTATAGTTTTTGTGTCTAGCTATACTAAATAACACTCATTACAATGCAAATGTGTTTATTATGATGCAGATTTTTTCGGAATATACTTTATACTTTGTTGCGTGACCTATCTACGATCATGTAAGCACGATATTTGTGGATGTTTTGAAAATGTATTAGGCACTGACAACAGATTGTAATACAGTTGGATGCAAAGAAATATAATTTTACTTAGCTAAAAAATGTACATTCGTCAAAATTGTACGAATGTTCTATGAAAAGTAATGCGGTATTCCTTTGTGTGAAAATAAAATACGTACGCGAAGGAAAGCTCACATTGTGTAAACTTGTTTAGCTCGCTACAACAAATACTTCAAACATATATTACAGGAAATTTATAGTGTTCTTGTAAGCAAGAAAGCATTTTAGTAATCCAGAGGACATTTAAACATGTTTTACTACATAAGTATATTTTAAAAGTAACGTTCTTTTTGGAAGAAAATCAACACAACTAACAAAACTTCCGTTTTCCCATTACATACACAGAATACTTTACTTTTCTACTTTACTATTTTTACCTCTCTAGAAATTTATTGTAACGAGAATTACGTTTTTTGATACCAACCTTATAAATGACTATTGACACTAGCGCCAAAATGAACCTTAATTTAAAAAGTAACATTCGTGTTTACCCCAGTCTACAAATAGCTTTGTTTTTAATTAACTTCAAGAAAACGTGTACTATGATAAAAAGCATACTTTACTTAGAAACTAAAGATCTTCAAGTAAAGAATCTTATGCCTTGTTTATGACTTATATGGTTACATCAGTCAGCCCGTTATCCGTCTTTTAGAATGGATTGCTCACTTAAATTTACTGAAAAAACTATCCCGTAGAAAATACGTGAAACCATAATTGCGCGAGCAAGCTCTTGTGTTCAAAACCAAACTGATTTAAGATACTATACATGGTGTTTTTTTAAATTACACTAGAATGTTTACGAATATACATCCTTCAGCCCAACACAATTTTCAACCTAAGTTACTGATTTCACTAAGCTCAGGTGAGCAAAAACGGTGTTCTTAATACGTATTTTACATATCAGTTATTATAAAATGTATTCTGTCGATATTTTAGAAACTTTAACACGCGAGTTTATTTAAGTGTACCGCTACTTTAATTATTGATTAAATTAAAGAAATAAAAATAGTTTTAACTTTATATGCATTGTTGTTTCGATATTTTGGTTACTTTTATGAGGTTTTCCTTTCTATGTGACTTTGAACGAACAATACACTTCAGTTATTCGATCGTCTTAAGCCCTATACTACTTGTCTGTCACCTTCTTAAATTATTTGTGATTGTCAAGCCAAACATTCTCTGAATTCATCCATCGGATTAATCTCATTATTGCCCTCGTTACAGGACCAAAACTCATTATAAATGCAGAAGTATCAGTGATGACGTAGTCATCCAGCCAGGCGAACAACTTAGGGTGACGATTTTTGGCACGATATATAAGCAATATATTACTACTCAGTGACAGAAACACGTAGCTTTATTATTCGTTTTTCAATAGCTTTACTTTTGTCGATCCTCTAAGAACAGTACCTACGTACACTGTTAATCGTCTACCTCTAAGAGTCAAAAACCACTTCTTAGCATCTTCAGTTAAAAAACGCTTTTCTATGCATAATACTCTAGGACATGTTTCGTTGACCAAACTTGTGCTGATTGACAAAGTACCAAAAACATATATAAAATCACAAAAAGAGAAAAATAAATAATCCCAGAGGAATTCCCACAGTTTTTTTTAAATATTAAATATATCAGCAAGAATTTAATACACAGAATAAAGTTAAATTTTGATAACACCCAGACACAAAGAAAAACATATTTACTATATGAGAAAATATGGAAGTCTACATCTGTGTCTGGGTTTTCTCCAAATTTGTCTGAATTATATCTGGGAATTTCTTATGTTTTTGTGTGTTTATATCTCTGTTTTTGTGTGTTTATATCTCTGTATTTGTGTGTTCATGTCTCTGTTTTTGTGTTTTTTGTTCTTTGTTGCTCTACACAAGTTTGGTCGACATAACGTATGAGAAATGACATATGTCCAAAAACCAATCAATTCTAATAGTCTTGATTTCCACTACAAGCCCTTATCCTGTGTAATGTGAATTTAGAAAAAAATATTTTGGCCTACACAAAATGTGTATACATTTAGTTATTTAAATAATTTTTTAATTATTTGACCTCTGCATGCCGTGGTTGCTTAGAAACATATTTTTATAAAGCACAAATTTAATATTCACAGTTATATTAATAATAAGAACAACACCAGCAAAATCATCAAATTCTTACCAGAAGTGGTACTACGAGCTGTTGACAGCTTTGTTTCTGAAAGTTTTGTTTATTGATTTAGAATGAATGGAGTTCCTTCAACGACTATCAATGATGCATTATTATTGCTGTGGGAATCGTCGAATACGCTATCTTAAATGCCCGAAGGATCGTTATGAGTAAATAATTCCCATCTTGCTTACGTATTCTGTCGCTTGTTAATTTTAATGCCACTACTTCACTCCATAGAATTTGATTTCGAATTTTTAAGCGCACGTTTTATGGTTTCATCACATCTTCATAGTACGAGAGAAACTGGCCCGTATTAGGTAACTGAGCAAATAGTGGGTGAGCAGATTTCGGATAATTTGCCAATCTGCCTAAATTGTTTGTCGCAAAAAATTTATAATTTAATGTTCATAACAAAATGCAATTTACTTGATAGACAATAGATCCTGTTAGATTTTCATTTATTAACAATACTCTCCTATTTTTTGCTTAGTAACGTATCAATGTCAAAATGTTGCTTTTCACCTTACCTACTGTAAAAATTAACTCACTTTTAAATTCAAGGAAATTCAAAGTAAAGGAAACCCTTTTCATGAAAGCAGTATCAAATATCGTAAAGGACAATATGGGAAACTCCAGTTTTTTAGCGTTGTTAAAGCGCGAGACGTGTTACTGATGGCGTGTGCTGGAAACACTAGCAAAATTCACATTCGTATGATTCCATTTTCTATGGTGTTTATACATTTACAGACTGAATTTCTCTTAGGTTAATGGTATGAGAAAGGGTTTATTATTTTCTTTAAATTTTAACTTACGAAAATAATATCAAAGTATGTCTATATTCTAAAATCACGATTACGTTTCACTTTATACATAGCACACACACACACACAACACACACATATATATATATATATATATATATATATATATATATATATATATATAAAACTACCCATAGAGCAATGTGCTATTGCAGAAGGAACAGCGCTCCTATCCGCGTGTGCTGGAACCAAAAAAAAAAAAAACGTCTCGTGTTTTTCTCATGAGTTTCCTATATTGTCCTTGTACAATATTTGGTAGTATATTCGGTTGTTAAATCGTGTGCAATAAAAACAATTTGTTTAACAAAATAAAAAAATCAAAGCAGTTAATTCTCGCACTCCATCTCGCCTCAATAGTCTTACTTAGGATTATTTAGAACTAGCTGTCCCTTTGCGGCTTCGCCCGCGTGTACTATAGAAGAGAGTAACTAAATTTTAATAACGTATTAATTGATGGTGTTACTACATTCTCTGTATATCTTTATAACAACAAATACAAACAGCTTTATCCAGTCCACTACGCTGAGGGTACTTTAATTGCAGAACATCTTTGTTTTTAATTCATCTTTATTTCTCTACAAAATAGCTACCCGGCCGCGGCTTTGCCCGCGTGAAATTATGTAATACAAACAGTAACTCTGGATAAAATATGTGATGAAGGCATT
>PNEQ01069594.1:92079-106270 GCA_003012365.1 Medauroidea extradentata | reverse complement strand
GAAAATCACAACACACTTTGGGTGTTATTGCAATCATAATATACCTTAACTGTTGACATGTTTCGGTTGTCAGCTGGAAAGCACACGGTGGTGGAAGGATACATAATGTTTTTGTTTACATTGTCCTACTTTTTATGATCTGTCAAATAATGGAATTCTTACACGGTATGGACAGTAGAAGAAAATAATTAGAATAATAGCTAGCATAAGAGTTCCTAACTCATCCAAATCCTAATTATAGAAGCCGAAAATACACTGCCGTCCTTGTAACTGTTACTTTCGCAATTAAAAATGTAAAATTTTTCTTAACAGTCTAGAGCTCATTTTGGTAAGCACTTAGGACACAACCCCAACCTTCCAGAACACGGCCTCATTAGCACTGTAAAACTCCCTAGCATGGCCTTAAAAAGAACTTCACTGTTTAACTGTTTTGCACTTTAAAAGATGTTTCTAATTGGGCACTTCTGTGTTACTTTAGTTAACCTTTAAATCATGTAAACAAACGATACAGCGACAAGTTTATTATGAAAATACTTAATCATCTCACATAAAGAAAGTACACATTATTTATAATACGGCATAAAACCAGTCTTGCGACTGTAAAATTTTCGAGCAAATAAGTGAGAAGTAAGTCTTGAGCAGGCACAGAGCAAGATACACATACACATTTGTGTTTTACTACTCGCAAGCTATAATTTGCCATAAAAAAAGCTGTTACGTTTTTCAATACTACTGCAAAGGTGAATGCTCAACATTAAATACTTTTTACATATTTTTTTTTGTTTTGTTTTACACAATCTGTTGGTTGTATCATTTCGATGACGTTTTAATAAAAGCAAGAAAATCTGTGAGTTGTTTACAGATAAGTACAGCTGTTTAACATTTGCTTCAAACTGTGCGAGTTGTCTTGTTATGCATGCTGCACTAGCTTAGGTCCTTTAATTAATCAACTTATTCACTTGCACATATGCTCTTTTCATATATACTAGAATTCTGCGTTTGTTGGCCACTGTCGGCACTACGTCTCCACTTCGCAGTTCGAGGAAGGAACGGGTTATCAGCACAATCATCGCACGTATCATGTGTCCCCTTGCTTGCCATTGGACTCACAGTGGAAGAGGTGTCTAACGACCATACAAGAAAATATACAAATATTAAGCTAGTTTGACGCAATGCCCTTGTCGAGCCAGACAGCCTTAAGCGCGCATCAAATGCCGCGTCGCCTCAACAAGCCAAGCGCTGAACTAGCGTGCAAGCTTCCCGCCAAACGGTTTTTGCTGTGGGACACTAAGCGGTGACCACATAGCTTTATTGGTGTGAAGTCTGTAACTAAGTTCAGTGCAGGTCGCAATCTGAGTTTCACATACATCCAGTTAGTACATTTTGAAGTACGGAAGTCTGAAAAGGCCGTTTTTAGCCATGTTGGAGGACTTAGAAACAGTATTTTAATGAGCGTGGCGTCTTAAATGTGGTTCCGACCTTGCCTGAAGTTTGTTAACTTTTAGTACGTTGGCACCATGGACACACGTGTTATATATTGTCGTAGAAAAAAAACCCGTTTGCATACACTCTGCAAGGCATTTGAAACATGAGGTAGACGACCTCATTAAGGAAGGGGGGGGGGAGTATTAGACAATTTTATTGTATATTCAGTTTTTGAGCCATAACTTTTATTCAAATTGTATTATCAATATTTTCTCTCCGACAAAGCATAGGATATATTCTTGGTAAACTGCTTGACGTAAATTGTAACGTAATCTTTCAATAACTTGTCATGCAGAATCATTGCAAGAGAATTTTAGACTAACTTTCAAGAATTCTTTTGCATTGAATCTGCGTGACAAATTAATGAAAGATTCCATTATAATTAATGTAAAGCAGTTTACCAAGAACATAACCTATGCTTTGTCGAAGATAAACCTTTTATAATAAAATTTGAATAACAGTTATGGCTCAAAAACTGACAATACAATACAATTGTCTAACACTCCCTCACTATTGCGGTTAATTCTACAACACTTTGGGAAGATCATAGTTAAAAAGTTTGGAACAGGGAAAATGCATGCTGCTTGAGCTCTGGCATCGGTAAGAACTGTTAATTGACCAATCACAGACATTTAGAGAATTTTAAGTTACATGAAGTTTGAAAGCCAAAATTGGTCTGTCAGTCAATTTAATATTTAATTAAACACGTGAGAGAGAGAGAGAGAGAGAGATTTTGGTCAGCGCTAAACACCGAGGTCTTCAGCGCTGGTGAGGGGTGACATGAGGTGAGTATGGAGCGGTGCCGGAATGAATGGGCGGGGGAAACGGGAGATCCCCAAGAAAACCCGCCGACCAGCGGTATCGTCCGACACGATTCTCACATGTGAAAATCCGGGAACCGACCTCGCCGGGAATCGAACCCGAGTCGGCTTGGTGGGAGGCGAGAGGTCTGACCTCTCGGCCACTGCGGCTCCTTTAATTAAACGACTTCTCACTTCGGCAGCATATTTATCGGTGCCAAACTCTCCAATAAGAAAACACATTTTCTCCCTAACATGTAGTAGAATTAAGCTTTATGGCAACTCTACAGACAATGTCCTTATAGCTCTTCACACATTCGGATGATAATGATTTTCCATAATAGTTTATCTCTTCTACATGCATACGAATGAGAGAAACAACCCACAGCTAAAGATCGGAAAAGTTCGTTGTTTCACTGACCTGGAAGTTCATCTCCAAGAATAAATGTGCATTCAAGCATAGACATACCAGGTGTGTCACCTATGAGTCATCGGGTGCATTTAAACTTAGCCGCTACTTAAAAAAAAAAATATTTTATTTTATTTTTGTCAATTGTCATTCATATTCTCGACATACTTGTCACTACGTACTATAGTTAAACCACCCCATCGATCGTCGAAATAAAATTTAACCTTCTACGTGACTGAACTTGGAAAGACCAATAAAACGGCGTTTCACCACTAGTCAAGACGTCACATGAAGAAGCCACAGAATATGTAGGAATACAGAAGTGAAATAGCCGGTAGGACGGCAAATTCAGTCACACATGCCAGCAAAATGGCTTCCCTGGCCAGTAACATGGTGGAGACGCCTACCGCCAATCAGCGTAAGGCGACTGCATTGCTAGCCCGCAGTCAGACCAATAGGAAACCTGCCATAACATGAAGGAGCCAAACAAGGAAAGAAGAATGTCGGGCGTGAGTATATTACATTGCAGTCTAGCAAACAGTCAACTTCCTCAGCAACACATGAATAGGGACAGGAAAATTTCGCGAGTCCAATGACCTGTATGTCAGAATGTGTTATCCTGTTTATACTCAAGCCCTACCATTTGTCCACTAGCTGCTACTCACCGAAACAGCAGACAATGAACGAATAGACGGGGCTTGAGTGTATGCATAGGACAGTGGATTCTAACACGCAAGTAATTGAATTGGCGAAATTTTCCTTCCCCTACACATGAATGACTTAGCACTTATACGAATGGTTGCTCCATTAAAAGCTGAGGCATTTGACTGGAGAGGCAATAGTATTAGTTATCAGGGGGTGGCGGGGAGATAAATCACGCTAGGTGTTTGTCCGTATCCTACTTATTATTCAGCTAGCTTATAGTTGACGACAGTTTGCAAACAAATGCTTCTTATTTCCTAGGTACTAAATCACCCGTAACGAGCGTCTTATGGCACGTGTTCTATCGGCGGGTAATTTATCACGTTTGTTGTTCCTCGACCAGGATGGGAGACAGCGGGGAACGCGCATATATAATCGTTTTTATTATAATATAACCTTGCTGCGGGGACACATAAGTGCAATCAAGGCCATAGCAAACTCGCAAATGAAATGTTTTCAAGCTGAAGGCATGTAAAATCATAGACAACACTTTAGTTAACACCTACGTTATACGATGCTTTTAGAGGAAATACTACCTGGACGAGTACTGGCCTGGAAGCTTACCTTCATAGTGCTCACGGACAGCGGTAAATCACTGAGATATACTATTTCAATGTTTATTATTTTAACCGAGCGAGGTGGCGCAACGGCGACACGTTGGACTCGCATTAGGGAGGACTCGGGTTCAATCCCCGGCTCCGGCTATCCTGATTTCGGTTTTTCGTTGCCCAAAATCGCTCCAGGCCGATGCAGGAATGGTCATTAACAAAGGTCATAGCCGAATCCTCTCCCAGCTCATGCCATTGAACCAAGTTGTGTCACCGTCTCTAATGACTTCGTTGTCGACGAGACGTTAAGCCCACTTACCTTAATTAATTAAAATGTCTCTGCGACGTTCCATGGATTATATAAACGAATATTTTAAAACCGTTTTACATGTCAACTGATATCGTGATTGTTCACTTAGTAATAAATACAGCCATGAGCTTGTCGCGAAAAGATTTTTGCGTCATTTTGTTTCGATGCCTTACGAGTACAATGGCAGCCGTGCTTGATGGTTATTGGCAGCGTGTCTTTGTTCTGACACGTCTCTCTTTTGACTGCACCAATCAGAATTAATTACTGTGACATTACTAGAGCCACGATTTTGTCGCGAAAAGATTTTTGCATCACTTCGTTTCAGTATCTTACTGGTCACGCGAGCTTGGAAAGATCCTGGCAACGGGCAGAGGTGAAATTTCCTTCTCCTCCTATCCCTAACCAGCCGAGGTGTGTGCATCTGCTGATTGGTTGTAGCTGCTAATGACACACTCAGGACTCCGTCATTTCCGCTCTTACTTGCTGGGAGGGGAAATATGGGGCGGGTAGCTGTGCTGTAGATACCATTTCAGGTCCGCTGCGCCACTCTATCAAAACCTTTCCTAGGCTCGGGACCAATACATGCGTATCGACAGCTCTGCTTCATGTCGTTGGCAGCGTGTCTTTGTTCAGGCATGGCTCTCATTTGACTGCACCAACAAGAAGAAGGCAATTATGACACCATACATCCATGGTTTTCCAGTAGACGCTGAAGACAAGTAACAGTTTAAACAACCAATCACTGACCATGAAGCATAACTGCACATGTTCACATAAGGCGCTGAAACCAAGTGGCGCAGAAATATTTTCATCATAACATCGTAGCTCTAGTAATAAATAAATACCGCAATTAGACTCAGGGAACCGCGTGTCGCTCCAAGGATAGCAGTAAAAATGTTCTTGAAAAAAAAAATCCACAAATAAAACACTAGCAGATGAAAATCCTTATATTGTGTCTCATAGTTTTAGAGGATAAGAAGATCAAAAAAGTAGTAAATTCGTCGTAACGTGTTTTCTGGCTATAATGCTATCATATTTGCTCAAACAATAATTGCACTTATTAAAAATAACGAAACTAGAGCAGTAACAGTGTATTTACGAAATTGCTGTTTTGGATGAAGACGACTATATGGGGGGGGGGGTTACATGCCATCCCAGTCAGCACGCCTATACTGAGTCGTTGTTACCAATCGGGCAAGAAGAGGAGCTGAGGTAAAACGAGATGGGCGCAGAGCACAGACCAAATTCAATGTTGAAGAGAACGGAAGATCCCCTATATTACCAACCGACCAAGAGTTATATTATCTATGTTTCTCACAGGCGAAAACCAGGGCGATTCTATAGTGAGAGGACTGCACCATTACCTACATCATCGCGGGACCTCGAACCCCAGGCAACCATCACTCACACTAATTATTAAATTTACCTTAAAGCGACATTTTCCTACTAATCAGAAGTTTGAACATCTTGTAACACGTCAATACATGTGACGTCCGAAACAAAAAACCTCTGAATAAATTTGAGACTGATCGATTGCTTGAAAGCCAGATATACTTCGATTATAACATCTAAGAGACGACATTAATGACCCGAGAAAAAATATAAGCTGTAAATCTTGAATTCCGTTCCATGATAAATTTCGCGGAGTAAAATGACCTCGGGAGTGATAACTCCTGCTGTTTTTAATCACCTTGAAACCGGTTCCGTGCAAACGGGAATGAAGGTGTAAAGAAAAATTGGCAAATGATTCCTCTTAGTTTAATGTAGGCCGTCACATCGGTGATTTTCCTACGTATTTCTCGCTTGTTAAGACCACGGCACCCTGCGTTCTTCCAAGGTCACCCCTCTATAGCCTTGTCAAGGTCGAATAGTAGCAGCGAGGCAAGGAATTACACTAATGAGCTTTCCGCGCACTTTAATCTTGCCATTTCTCAGCAGCAACACGCATGTTACTGAACATTAATACTGTACCTTCGTATAATGCAATCCAGCTGATAGATACTCGGTGGCGGCAGGTGGATTGTTGCCAAGCAACTTTGAAGTTGCCGTGAGCTGTACAGAATCGCGTAATACAGGCAGTTCGGGATAAAGTGAGCACCCAAGAAAACCGCTGCTAAATTTGTATTTCCACCAAATTCGCATCGTTCCACATAGAACGGATGACGACGGGAAATGGCTAACCGCTCCGGACACGTCACTTTATGTTTGCGAGTGTAAGATGAAATGTGCAGTCAGTATGAATAGATAAATTTTGATAAAAAATGTTCATTAAATACATAAAATACAGTTATGTAAATTTCAGTTGATTTTGTTACATTATTGTTGAATTTAAATATGGAAATACACAGAAGTACGTGGCATAATTTTGCTGCCAACCATGCATATGGTAACGCCACTATGTATACTTTATGTTGAATATATGCAGTAACGGTTAGTGATAATTTTGAAAGGTTGAACTTTTTGTGTTCGCTTTATCCCGAACGACCTTACAGTGTACGCTATAGTCACTGACACGCTTGACAAACGCCGTTTATTGGTGAGTGTTCACAAAAGTTTCAGTAGCTGGCAGAGCTTCCATGATGATTGGTAGAGCTAGAGATAATTAGCGAAAATAATTTAGCACCAATTTCTTCCGTTGTCTTACGTGCACATCCGTGCCGCAGACTAAATAGTAATACATACGTGAAATGACGTGTCGGCTCATTTGATACGGACGAACTACGCCGCTTATTGGTTGCCCGAGGCTGTTGATATCAGCCCCGTGTATGTTTGGCTCCTGCATATTACGTCAGGTTTCCTGTTGGCTTAGCTGCCGGCTAGCAGGGCAACCGTCTTACGCTGATTAGTAGGGACTCCTGTTTTTCGCGAAAATAATTTTGCTCCAGTTTGTTTTAGTGCCTTAGGTGCACATTTGTAATCTTGCTTCGTGGCCATTGGCATCATGTCTATGTGAAGAGCCGTATCTCATTTGACTACAATAACGTTCCTGCAACAACACACGTCTGTGATTTGCCGGTAGAATCCCAAGGCTCGTGAGAGTTAAAATATCCAATCAGTGACCACGAAGCACAACTGCAGGTGTGTACGTAAGGCACCGAGACAAAGTGGGGCAAAATTCTTTGCGCGAAGAACAGGGGTCCTTACTGATTATTAGCGGTAGACGTTTCTGCCATATTCCTTACCAGGGTAGTCACTTTTCTGGCATGTGTGACTAAGTTCACAGTTCTGCCAGCTATTTCACTTCTGTATTCCTAAATATGCTGTATCCGTGCAGAGGCGTCACTCATTTGGTTGTGCCAATGAGAATAAGGGTACTGCGACATCACACGTCTGTGATTTGCTGGTAGAATCCCAAGACGCTGAGAGTTAAAAACACCCAATCACTGGCAATGAAGCAGAGCCCCAGATGTTCACGTAAGGGATTGAAACAAGTTAGTACAAAATTATTTTCAACAAAAGTCACAGGCTCTAGTCACCGATACAAGGACCGTTCAGCAGGAATGTAAAAGTCTGAGAATATGCTGCCCTGCCTGGCAGCAACCCACCGGGCGCTGCTGCTCATCAAACCAAATTGTTTAAAACTTCCGACATGTGAAACGAAAGCTTGATGTGTGGGTTAAGGCCATGCTCTTTGGCTTTTAATGTTTTTGCGATAATAATTTTTTTTAAAGCTTAAACAAGAGCCGATATCAAAAATCTGTCTGGCAGTTCTGCTTAAAATGGTTTTTGCGATAGCTATTTTTTGAACCAAGAAACTATACGGTTTTGACTAAAAATTCAACTAACCAGAATTTCGTTGATTAATTAATTAGCTAAAACCATAGTATTTACAGTCTCGAAAAAAAAAATCAGCCAACGTAGAGTAGATGATTTTAAACAAAACTGCCAGACAAATTTTTGATATCTGCTCTCGTTTAGGTGTACAAAATAACATCGTTAAAAAACTAGAAACTAGAGAGCATGGCCTAAAGATGACCGCCTGCTCAGGTCTACGAACGGTGTGTAGAACTCTGTTCGATAAACGCTTATTCGAAAAGTGATCAACGGGCGTGAGTGATGTCTGCTTAGGAGAAGCATTCATAGAACATTACACGTGTGTATATACCCAGGTCTCTAATGTCTACTTATCGCTGCCGACAATTGTGATAATAGGTGTTATTGCGGTCCTTTTTAGGCATAAACATTTTGTCGCACACTGTTGAAAATTTCCGTGAATTTCCGGATACTTTCACGGACATGTCTGTTTAATTAACGGAAACATTATTTCGTAACACAGTTATACATAATTACGTTTCATTAATTAAACATGTGTTAAACTACAAGAATTAACTAAAAAAAATAACCATACGCATTATTGTGCCTGCATCATAATAAAGTCTCATAAATATGTGAGTTTCCATAAATGGAGCTAATTGCCTTCCGTAAGTTTTTACCAGCACTTCTCCGTTAAACAACGAAAAAAAATTTTTAACAGTGTCACCTTATGTTTGTAAGAGTTTTTAGCAATTGTTTTGTAGTACTCCTCAGTAACAAACAAAAAATCCACTGGCATTCGGTGCCACTTGAAATACTCTCATGTACACCTTTATAAATTTTAACGGAAATGTATCGTTAATAAAAGGAAATAGCGTCCGTAAAAGTAAAATATGTAAATGTTTATAGTAAATATGCACTACGGAATCATACGTAATATGTCCGCAAGTCTGCGGACACTTGTACGAAAAAAAATCGTAAATTTATGGGTTAGAGAGCTGTACATACTACGGATATATTTTATGAACATCACCGGTAAATCTGCAAATTTGTATAAATGCAATTGTAGCATTATATGCATGTAAGTATGGCTCTGTTCCGTGTGTTGAAACTGTTTTACGGAAACTTCTGTGGGATTAGGAAATAAGTTCCCGTGAATTCACAGATATATCCGGAGAAATTTTTACCGGAAATTCCGTAAATCGACGGAGAAAATTTTTCACAGCGCAGAATATTTTGAACGGTATCTTTCCCATTGCATCGTAAAATGGTAGTCGCTACAGAATGTCTCATAAGGGCGAGTTGTCAGCGAGATTTCACGCCAGTTCAAAGACTTGCGACTAGAAGCTAGTAGAGACGTGACGCGTGCTGTGTCGTCCTTACCGCTTCCGCTATTCTAGGCCTCGAACGCGCAAAATGCGTTCACACTTAACTGTTAGTTACGTTTTTTTATTATTATTAATTTGCCATATCGTTTGCCTAATAAGTCAGTTAAATATTAAATTTGCAGATTGACACTTCCAAGGATGCGTTGTTAAATCACAAAACTGAGTTTGAATCAACCTACAAAATGGTGAAACAACAAAAGGAACGAGGATGCATCTACACAAGAAACGTTTTGTTTTTGACCAGTAAAAAAATCTACCCGCCACGCCCCTCAGCTAAGTGAGAGCTCGAGCGAAAGAGAAACGAGCAGGTAGCTACACACCGAGGTTTCTGTAAGGGGCTACAAACGATAGCGTAAATGGATTCGTTAATGACCTCATCAGGCCGACGGTGTGTGCAAGGCAAAGTAATTGTACGATCCCAAAGACGTTGCGTGATAGGGTTGGCCGTAATGAACTCTGCCTATCTTATAAGCTTATCACTGGAGCAAGCGGCTGTAATTCCAGAGGGTGGGTGCGGTCATATGAGGTGGAATTAGCGTGATGGTGCGGGAAGGAGGAGGGAACTGGACCGCAACACCAAGTATAAATACCGCAACGTCCATCTAAGGACGAGAATATTTCCCGAATCAATTCTTGTTGAAGCTATACTTCAAACATATGTACACTCCTGTCTAAAGTCCCGAAATTTCGTGGATTCAACGGCCAGCCGGATGGACTCCACAGCCCTGTGTACACTATGTCTTCAACTATTTGTACATTGACTGCTGCTCTAGTGAGTGAGCATTTGAACATATGACAAGGTAGAGCGGGAGTCAGTGAGTGTTTTGATGCAGGTCTGCTATTGGTTCACAGTCCTCAAGAACGAGTTTCAGTAACAGCGACCCAATTGGGAAAGTAATAGACGTGTACAGAAGTTTGAAATCTAACGTACCTATTCTCAAATGAATTCGCGAAATTTCCGAGTCTTTACCAATGCCTAGAGATGATGGTATATCGCGAAAACTTTTTATGCCGTCGTACCCATCGAAACATTGTAGTTTCTTGTGACATTATAATTAAGTGATATTCGTCTGGCACAACGTAGCTGTCTGCAGACCAATAACCGGCACCAACAATAGCGGGATTCTTGTTTACTGTCAAATAGGGTAACAGCTCCAAGTACAAGCGAGAGCCAATAATATTTTCAATAGTTGAACGTACATTGAAACTCAGCAAACAGACCAGTTTTCCCGCGATAAACCATTATTAGAGGCACGATTATTTCACGTATTCGTCTGGCTGCAGCCTAGACTTCCCAGTCTTAGGGCCGTATCTATAAACGGCTTTCAAAAGACAACCAACTGCTCACCAATGCTTTCTCTATGGGGATAGCAGTTGGTTGTCATTCGAAGGCCGTTTATAGATGCGGTCCATAGACACGCTCTGGTCAAGGTCGAATATGCGTTGGCTTCTAACTGTACAAATGGGTGGCACGTGATATCGCCACGAATTATTTTGTTACACATTACTGGCTTGAAGTCGTCAAAGTTGTCTCAAAACAGCTGTCGTCTAATCACGGAAGCGAAAGTGAAGAATACGTTCTTGACGTTCAACCTGACCTAGAATCAATACGCGAAATACTCGTACCTCTAACCATTATCTCTACTCATGCCATGTACTCAGTTGGACAGCTGCGATTTACACAAGCAACGTAGAATTCTGAGCCAGTAAGAAGACCACGACGAGGAAAGTGTCGTATCGTGCCCGGGACGGAACTTGCTTCGCACTGGAGCAGCAGCCTAGTAGCAAGGAAAAAGGAATTATTCGTTAATTCTATGACCGGCGTGTTAGAATCTACCTTCCTGTGTATACTGAAGCCCCGACCATTTGTCCTTCTAACTTTTACTCACTGGAACATCAGGCAATGAACAATAGACACGGACAGCGGATTCTAACATACGGGTAATTGAAAACGTGAAGTTCTCCTTTCCCGCTATTAGCATAGGGACACAGACATAATAGTAACACAGACGTGAAATTACGTGGCAGCTCATTTGATGCGAGCGAACTTCGATGCTTATTGGCTGCCAGGGGCTGTTGATACCAGTCCCGTGTCTGTTTGGCTCCTGCAATGTTACGGTACGTTTCCTATTGGCCTGGCTGCCGGTCAGCGGATCAGCCACCTTACTCTAATTGGAGGTAGGCGTTTCCACCATGTTGCTGGCCAGCGAAGCCATTTTGCTGGCAAGTGTTACGAAGTTATCCGTCCTACCGGCTATTTCACTTCTGTATTCATAAATATTCTGTAATAGGGGCGTGCAAAATTTGCGTTGTTTACTGTTAACAGAGTAGACTCCAAGCAGCTGTAGTCTTGCTCGACGTCTCCCGTTGGCCGACAATGTAGTGGCCTACCGCGGAAGATGCATATGTTCTATGGCATCACACAGAGACTCGTAGCCAATGGAATCGCAGATTGTACACTGGAACGTACAGGTCTGTGAGACTAATCAGTCGCCAAATAATGACGCGAATTTTGCAGATCTCTACTCGTTAGGGACCTAACAAATTCCCGTTTCTATTATACGCTAGCTAAAATTGCACCATCTGTAAGTTCGTGTCATTTTCGCAATTGGCCCTTGACTTATTTGACACCTCGTGTAAGTCGCCGACCCAATAATAACATTGTAACTAAATGCAGGCCCATATCACACTGTCAGCGAGCAATTAATGAACAGCTATTGTTTGCTTGAGTGCACATATATTCTTGGAGGCTAGCCTACAGGTCAGTGAACCCGCGAATATTTCTGATCTCTACAAACAGTTGATGTATGAGAATAATAACGTCAGTGTAGTCTCTCGTGTAGATCATTTAACTTGTAGAATTTTCTTATCCACAGCAATAACGCCGCAAAGCCAAAATGACCACAAAGCCTCGTTATTGGCAGTCATTAAAGAAAGGACATCAAAATCAAATGTTCTATAACCTGAGCCAATGAATTCTTGCGAAAAAAAATTTTTCACCAACTTGTAAATTCGTGTGCGATCAGAGATAAGGCCGCAAATTCTTGCAAGTTGCAAAGGAACACTCTTCTAACGTGAAAATATTTATGCACAGCCTAGACATAATTGACTTACGCTTTTCGCTTCAAATTTAGTACACTGTTAAAATTTTCCGTGAATTTACGGGCAATTTTACGGAAACGTCTGTTTAATTTACGGAAAATTTAATTTTGAAACACAGTTATACATAATTATGTTTCATTAATTATACATACGTAAAACTGGGAGAAGAAGCTAAACAAATAACCGAATGCATTATTGTGCCTGCATCCTAAAGAAGTCACATAAATATGCGAGTTTCCATAAGTGGAGCTAGTTGCCTTTCGTAAATTAATGGACACTTCTGGAAAATTTTTTACCAACACTTCTCCGTAAAACAACGAAAATTATTATTAACAGTGCCACCTAATGTTTGTGAGAGTTTTTAGCAACTGTCATTTAGTACTCCTTAGCAAAATACTAAAAATTCTACTGGCATTCGGTACCACTTGAAATACTCTCATGTACATTGTTATAAATTTTAACGGAAGTGTACCGTTTATAAACGGAAATAGTGTCCGTAAAAGTAAAATACGGAAATGTCTATAGTAAATATACAGTACGGAATCATACGTAAAATGTCCATTAGTCTGCTGCGGGCATTAAGTGTTAGGCAGGTGTAAATATTACGGATATATTTTAATAAGATCACCGGTAAATCTGCAAATCTGTAGAAATACAATTGTAGCACTATAGAAGTGAAAATATGGCTCAGTTCCGTGCGATGAAACTGTTTTACGGAAACTTCTGTTGGATGAACTAAGTTTCCGTGAATTCACGGAGGTATCCGGGGAAATTTTTACCGGGAATTCCGTAAATCGATGGAGAAAATTTTTACAGTATAGCAGCATATCCTTGTATGGAGTCGTTTCTAATTGGAATGGTCATAGATAGGGACTGGAAAATTTCCCGAATTCAATTACCTGTAGGCTAG
Source organism: Medauroidea extradentata (assembly GCA_003012365.1). Classification (NCBI taxonomy): domain Eukaryota; kingdom Metazoa; phylum Arthropoda; class Insecta; order Phasmatodea; family Phasmatidae; genus Medauroidea; species Medauroidea extradentata. The sequence continues at coordinate 92,863 of PNEQ01069594.1, read as the reverse complement.
AATCCATTATTCTTAGAGATGATGGTATATCGCGAAAATTTTTTGTGTGAATATAGCCTTGAAAACACTGACATAACGTGGATGTCTGCAGACCAATAACATACACTGAATGGTACAGCAGCGGGATTATTATTGGCTCAGTCAAATAGGGCAACAGCTCCACGTACAAGCGAAAGCCAGTCATCTTTTCATAAGCTGGACGTACGTTGAAGCCTAGCAAATAGTCAAGTTTTCCCGCGATAAACCATCATCTCTAATTATACTATGCATACTCAAGCCCCGTCTATTCGTTCATTGTCTGCTGTTCCACTGAGTAGCAGCTATAGTTGACTAATAGTCTGGGCTTGAGTAGTCATAGTATAATGGATTCTAGCATACGGGTCACTGAATTCGCGATATTTTCCAGTCCCTAGTCATAGAAACAAGCCGGTACAAAAATCTTTTCCCCAAAATCTAATTTCCTTACCAGTGATAAAGGGGAATGGCGCAAACCAGTCTGTAACTATCAATATTTTCCCGCTACAATGTTTACTGTTGGCACATGGATATTTTTAACATTTCGTGCTCCTTTTACACGGTTAGATAATAAGTAGAGACATGAACTTTTCGCGAAAAGAAATTTGCCTCACTTTGTGTCAGTGACTTGTGTGCACGTCTGCAGACTTGCTTCACGGTCAGAGATTGGATGTTTTGACATTCGTGTGTCGTGGGGTTTTACACGCAAATCACAGACGTGTGGTGTTACAGTAACCTTATTGTGATTGGTACAGTCGAATGAGAAACG
>PNEQ01069594.1:9100-91979 GCA_003012365.1 Medauroidea extradentata | reverse complement strand
ATAATAAGTTTCTTCCATAATATGTGACATTTGTTGAAAGGTAAGAAAAATGAGCCAAACAAATGTAATATAATATGGAAATAATTTATTACCTATCGAGTTGCGTCGATTTCGCGTATTCTCATGGAAGCAGCCTAGCTTTCTCAGTCCTACACATGCATTGGTTACAATCGATTGTTCATTGGCATATAACTAGAGACCCCTGTTTTTCACGAAAAGAATTTTGCCTCACTTTGTTTCCGTGCCTTGCGTGCACATCTGCAGTTCTGCTTCGTGGTCAGCGATTGGATATTTTAACTGTCACGAGCCTTGAGATTCTACCAGCAAATCGCAGACGTGTGGTGTTGCAGGAAAGTTTTTGTAATTGGCTCAGTCAAATGAGATACGGCTTTTCACATAGACGCACTGCCAATAACCATGAAGCAGAATTGCAGATGTGTACGTAAGGCACTGAAACAAACTGGGGCAAAATTCTTTTCGCGAAGAAACAGGGTCCCTACATATAACATTACAAGCGGGTAGCAAGCGATAGTCATATCACTTATTTCCTTATTTGCTACTAACTTGCAGTAGTAAAGGCGTATCGTGACAGCTGCCAGCTAGTCATAGACGGGACATTGAAGTAGGCTATACGTTATTGACGTCCAACTTGACCTGGAATGTATCTGCGAAATTGACGTACCTATAATTAGAGCCCGGTAATTTTCGCGAAAAGAATTTTGCAGCACTTTGTTTCAGTGCCTTACGTGCGCACCTGCATCTCTGCTATGTGGTCAGTGATTGGATGCCGTAACACCCAGCGTGTGGAGGTTAAACCCGCAAATCACAGACGTGATGTGTGACAGTTATCAGTGTACTGATTGGCACAGTCAAATGAATAACGACTCTGCACAAAAACACTCTGTCAATAGCCATGAAGTTGAACTGCAGGTGTGCACGTAAGACAATGAAACAAAGTGGGGCAAAAATCTTTTCGCGAAAACTACCGGGCCTTACCTATAATTATTTAGCTACGTAATAAGGTGTAGTAGACTAGCATTTAGATCGTGGAGCGAGGCGGAACAATAGTAAAACACTCGTCTCGCATTCGGTAGGACTCGGGTTCGATCCCCGGTTCCGGCCATCTTGATTTCGGTTTTCCAGTGTTTACCGAAATCACTCCAGGAGAATGCTGAGATGGTTCCTTCAACATACCCTGGCAGACTCCTTCCCCCTCCCCTATCCCTGTCGTGTACCATTACAAAGGCTTAATGCTGTTCGAGGCACGGGTGTCCACAAGGGAGATTATTGCACAAGTTGCGCATTTAAAAGTTTGGGGGGGGGGAGGAGGAATTAATTTTTCAAGAATAAAATGTTTAATCATAAACGAAAAATATTTTCATGATTGTACAAGTGCTATCTTCTTATTACCTACGAAGTAGGCTAGTAAAATCCAGAGAAGTTGTATTTGATTACGATTGTTTTTTTATTATTTTTTTTAATGAAATGGTAGCCTACATATCTCTCCAGTACTGAAGTGTAACTCGTAGTAAATTTGGTTTTTTAGTTTTGGGGGGATTGTTTTTGGGTAGGATGGGCGGGAAAGCACGTGGAAGACAACAAAATGTCAAAAATTTAGAAACGCCTTCAGGAATGCTTGTAGTGAGCAAAATACCGTAAATTAAACATGACCGTGCGTGATTACCCTCAAAACCATGTTCTCCTGTTTCGACTCTTTTCGCGACATCGTGATTTTTTTCAATGCAGTTAATGCTATTGTGTTAGATAATTATGTAATTAACGAAATTACGGTTAACTTACTTTTATGTCGAAACCCTATAAATAATTGTCTTGAAATAAATTAGCTACCACGGCAAACATCATTTTAAACAAAAACTGCCAAGCATATTTTTGATATTTTCTCTGGTTTAAGCTTATAAATCTATTATCGCGAAAACGGTAGAAATAAGGGCCCGTGGATTTAAGGGTGTTCAAGTGCGATAAATCATAATTTTATATTTTTGTGAAATATTGTTAGTTTTATAGACGATGCTTGTAAGTACATTTTCCTCTTACGAAACAATTTTAAATTGCATAATTTTCTCATTACGGTGCATCAAAGTCAAAATTGGCATGTTCTACTGCCATGCAAATTGTGAAAACCAATTGACATACGTAAGTGAAATAGCATATGACGGATAACGTAACGAAATATTTTTTGAAAATCCTGTGAACTATTTTTGTAATTAAAAGTATTTCTGAATTTTCAACGTTTTTCTTGTATTTTTTACGATTTTTTCAAAAATTCAAAATATTACGTTATGGTCTTTAAAATCACTTATCGCATAGCTCATGGGATGTTATATCACAGTGAGTTATTTTGTATATGTAGGTCAGTTGGTTTTCACTATTTGCATGTCAGCAGAACAAGCAAATTTTGACTTTGTCGCACCGTTACGAGAAACCTATGGGAGCTAAAATAGTTTTGCAAGAGGAAACTTCACTCACAAGTATAGTCTACTTAACTAACACTATTTCATAAATGTATAAAATTATGATTTTATCGCACTTGGACGCCCTTAAGGGCGCAGTCTATAGCAACTTTCGCCGCCATGTTTTTATTTTGTGTTTGTACCATATACTTTTTTTTTTTTTGTTATTTTAGGCACTAAAAGTAACTAAATTTTGCTCTTATGATATTATTTTATGTCTCATAGTTTTGCGTAATGGCTCGTAAAACTCAAAATTTGGATGTTGTGGTTTTAAAGACGACACTTAAACCAACTTATACCAAACTAAAAAAAAATTCACATTGAATAGCGATGTTATCGGCTACAATGTCACCTATATTAAGGGCTTGTTCCCGAGTTTTTTTTTCTTTTCAGACTGGTGACAATAACTGTAATATTTTTTAACCAAAAGCTTTGAAAAAATTTTGAGTCAATGTGCAATCACACGATGCACAATACCGTGGACGCGTTTTTAAAAATAATGTACCATTCGTCAGCAAAAAAAATATTTTGCTTAATTTTTGCTTATTTTCACGACAAAAAAAAAACGGGTATTTTGGGTGATGAAACCTAAAAAACCATTCAGTATATTTCTACAAAAAAATTCAGCTACAAATTATAACATAAAAGTGTCAAAACTGTGGAGCGAAATTTTGATATGAGTATTAGGTAGCAATAAATAAAATATTTTCAAAATCACTGCAAAAGTCGGTAACAAGGCCTTAAACCACAACATAAAATAATTTTGTATGTAATAGAAATATTGAAATTTTTTACATTTTATTTTAAATTTCAGCAATTTTATTTAAATACATTTTCCCCCCAGTTTTGTACGTGAGTTGGTTTTCGTGTCGTCCTTAAAACTGTAACTTGCAAATGTTGGCTTTGGTGAGCTATTACACAACAACTATGAATAGAGACGTGAAAAATTCGCGTTTTATTTTGGAAACAAGTTAGAATTGAAACAACTAGTAATTCGTGTCACTTTTTCAATTGTTTCTTTCCTTATTTGAATGCTCTTGGATGGTTCTGAGCCAATAGTAAAGAAGCTATCAAATGCAGACACAGTCTCGTCGTATATCTGACTCAGCGAGCAGCCAGATGTTGTCGGCTTGAGTATCTTGAAGGCTATCATAAAGGTAAGTAAACCCGCTAATTTTGCCCGTCTTAACTATGAGGGATAAAAAGGTTTCATTAGAGCAAAATTTAGTCACATTTTGTGTATTAAATAAAAAAAACTTAAAAAAAATAAAAACAAAACATAGTGAAGAAAATTGCTGTAGACCATGAAGGCGCATTATATTTGTATATCTACGAAAAGAACACACATTTCAAACTATGTCGTTATAGGTTCAAAAATTCGGCACGTTTATTTAAAACAACATTTCCGGGCCCCTTAAAATCACCAAAAATGGGATTTTTAAAATGTTGTATCTGTAAAAATTACAACCGAATTCGAAAAATACAACCGTAGAAACAAGCGTTAGACTTTGGACTCTCCTGCCCACAAATAAAATAATGTGGTTACCAGTTAAAGTTCCATAAGAGAGAAGATAATAGTACAGCACTGCACGCCAGCTGAGGGGCTTGCACGGATAGGCGATAATGCGTTACATACGCCGGTCAACGGCAACCTTACCGCTCCTGCCTCACACACACAAACGCAGCCTACTTAGGGAGGCCCCTTAAGGGCGTTTAAGTGCGATAAATTGATAATTTTATATATTTACATGTAATCATGTTAGTTTTGTAGACGATATTTGTGAGTATAGTTTACTCTTACGAATAAATTTTAGCTCTCATAGTTTACTCAAAACGGTGCATCAAAGTCAAAATTTGCATATTACGCTGCCATGCTAATAGTAAAAACCACTTGACTTACTAAAACGAAATAATTCGCAGTGAAATAACATGCCATGGGCTGGGCAACGAATTATTAAATAACTACCTGTTAACTGCTTTTGTATTTAAAAGAATTGCCGAATTTCCAACTTTTTTGCGGTTTTTTTAAATTCAAAATATTACGTGTGGTTTCTAAATGCTTTGTTGCGTAGCTCATGGAATGTTAGTTAACCGTGAATTATTTAGTTTAAATACGTCAATTAGTATTTACTATTTGCATGGCAGCGAAACATGCAAATTTTGTCTTGGGCGCTCTATTATAAGAAAACTTTGCGAACTATTTTTTTTTGTGAGAGGAAACTGTACCAACAAGTACCGTCTATGAAACTAGCACTATTTCTAACAAATATACAATTATAATTTTATCGCACTTGAACACACGAAGTCCTAGTCACAAGCAGTGCCACCTTATGTAAGATAACGTGTTATGACGAGGTCGCTAAGCTAGCCCTTGAACCGTCGCTGGACCAGTTCGTGACCGGCAGAAGCGGTCCAAGGCACGAAGTGCAGCGTTTATCTCCTCGGCGGGACGTGCCTCAAGACTACTGACGAGACACGGTTCACGTCGCCCCTCACCCCTCCACTCCTGGTCCGGACACTTCAGGTGACTAATATACACGACCTGGCCCCCCGGCGTGGGACCAAGCTCCGCCCAAACAACGCCTGCAGTCACACCAAGCCACAGAACAAACACGCATACAGAAGCAAACATTTCGGGGCTGTTACGTGCCATGTATAGGAACACATGCTTTTCGCGAAAATATGTTTGCTCCGGCTAGTTTCAATGCCTTACGTGCAAATATGTAACTTTGCTTCATTATCAGGTAATGACAATAATTCACAGTAACCTTATTGTTAAGAGGTGATGGTATATCGCGGGAGAACTTGACTGTTTTCTGCATTTCAACACACGTTCAGCTTACCAGAAGATTACTAGCGTAGGCTTGTACTTGGAGCTGTTACCCTATTTGACTGAGCCAATAATAATCCCGATATTATAATATGTGATGTCTGTTATTAGTCCGAGGAAGCTACGTTGTGTCAGAAGTATATCACCGAATCATGTATGTCGCAAGAAACTACATCGTTTTCAATGGTATGTTGGTATTGTGGCTGCCACAGTCAAATGACAGAGTCTTTGAACAAATAGACACTGCCAATAACTACTGTAACCGACATATAGCATTTAAATGTAAATAAGTTATATATATATGTATATATACTGTAAATACTGTAATTTAAATAAGGATAGTCGCAGAAGGCCAGTTGAAATTTCATTATGATTAGAATTGTATGTTTTATGTGACTCAATTGCAAAACATTGTTTAAAGTAATTAATGTGTATTTTAGTTTTGCATACTTGCGAGAGGCACATTATGACCCGAGGATTGTGGCATTGTGTCACGGTAGATTGACGCCTAACACAGCAGGGGAGGGAAAGTTAGGAAAACATGGGGTGAAAGCGAGGGAGTAGCCTTGAGCCGACGAGGGACGCGTAGTTTGGATGCTGAAAATTAGGGCACTGAGAGGCATGGTTACGCCCACCCCCCGCTGTGCAATTTAATATTAACTTTATAATCATTCATCTGAATTTTATAATATTTTGTAAATAAGTTCAAAGGTATATTAATGTTAATGTATGTGAATTTAAAAAATATGAAATAAATTGATACGGAGGAATGTCAGGGTCTGTTGTTGTCATCGCCCACGAGAGACGCCATTGGCTGAAAATTAAAAAGGGTGGCGGTCCTAGGAGAGTCCGCCACGTTGGCGCGAAGGCGAAAATTAAGGAGGACTCCGGTGGCGACCTCCGCGAAGAGTGGACACGTCGCGTGGAGCCACCGCAGACGTTTGTGGGAAGCCGCGGAGAAAACAGACTCCGGCGACAACATCCGCGGAGGGTGGACGCGTCCCGCGGGTCAATTCGCGGAAATTCGCGGGAGGTCGTGGTTAAAAGCTTTAAAACGATACTCAGTATCATATCTCGTGGGACTGACAGAACAAGTTCAAGGTTCCGAAGTACCGAAGTACATAAACGAACGGTGTTTTGACTAAGTAGTAATAGATCACCAGACTACATTCAAAGAGAGAGGATATAACACTACTTGGTCTGGTGTGAGAATTATTACTCACCGGAGCAACAGAGACTGTGAAATATTCCCTGATGCAATTCGCTAAACACACCAAATATTCATGGCCCTACTGATGCAAATAGTCACTTATATTTTGTGAAAAAAATTTTGTACCATCTTGTTTTAGTGCCTTACTTGGATATATGTAGCTCTACCTAATAACTACAGGCAGTGTGTCTTTTTTTGCAGAGGCGTCACTTAGTTAAATATGACAGTTGGAACAAGGTTACTGCAATACCACACGTATGTGATTTGCCTGTAGGACTCCAAGACGCTGAGAGTTACAAACAACCAATCATTGACGATGAAGCAGAGTTGCAGATTTGCACGCGAGGCACTGAAACAAGATGGTCAGAGAAGGTGATTTATCGCGGGAAAAGTTGACTGTTTGCTAGGTTCCAATGTAACATATACAGTCTGACGCTTTTACTTCGTTACGGGCGAGTCCCTATTTGGCTGGGCCAATGATAACTCTGGTGCACTACTTCTGGACGTCCGTGATTCGTCTGTAAACAGCTACACCGTGACACATAACCGTCGGCCAACAATACATGAACGCAGAGCGCTATACTGATTTGCAGAATACGCTGGCAGAAATCATTCTCGCGATAAATCACCTTCTCTAAAGATGGTGCAAAATACTTTACACAAAAAAATTGGCTTTACAGACAAATGTATTAAACAAAAAGTCAAAAAGTTACATAAACTAAATGTCTTAATGAAGACACTAACGGAAAGGGATTTTTAAAATGTTTGCTCGCCCATATTTGATTTATAAACTGTAAATTATTGTGTACGTTTTAGATAGGTCTATACGTCGGCAAAGTTTCTCACTGGGGTTGTATGTCTAAAGACATTTTACGTAGAATACGTTTTGTTAAAAAAGTAATCTTTAAAATTAATCATTTCAGTCGATAGTGATAAAATACTGAAATCAATAAAAAGTCAGTAAATTTATCTTGACCATGTGATGGAGTTTGCTGTCATTATGGAAAATGTCCTTAATCATCTACCGAACTTGCTTATTTTGACAAATACCAGACACTTTCTGTCACGACAAAAAAAAAATCAAAATACCATAAAGTGAATGTTATTAAATATTATTTTAAGAAAGACTGGTTGAGAATGTTTACAGTATACTTGTTTCAGAAGTTCAGAGAAATATATCTTAAGTCAGAGAGGTTTTGGTCAGAAACACATTATGATAATTATTGCAGAGCTGTGACAGCGCGAAAGTAAGCTGTAAATAGATTACTTCGACAAACACGAGATTTGTGAGGACTTACATCTGACTGTATTTGGCAGGACATGATTAATGCTGACAGGTTGAAGGTCGCTGTAAGAGCTGGAGCAAGAAGTCACTGTAGAAAGGACACCATCCGGAAATGGTGCGACAACTCGGTTATATACCGATGCATTTCTGTGGTTCAAGGTAAGGCCACCCACCTGTTCTCCGGAAAAAATTTCCATGACAAGTTGTAAATGAAAACAAGGCAGCTCTCATCCTTTTCCGCGATTGGGTGACTTCGAGTCCTACGCGATTAGGTTTGTGTTTCAAATTTAAGCCGCACAGAAGGAAAACATCGCAAGAAATGATGGTGCCAACATACCCTTACACCTCATGTGATTGGGTGATGTACGCCTGATACAACGTAGCTGTCTACAGACCAATAATAGGCATCAAATATTACAATAGCGGGATTCCTACTGGCTCAGTCAAACAGGGTAACAGCTCCACGTACAAGCGAAAGTCAGTAGTCTTTTGTTAAGACGAACGTACATTGAAACCCAGCAAACTGTCAAGTTTTCCGGCGATAAACCATCATTAGAGACACTGGTAAATCGCGGGAAAAGTTGATTGTTTGCTGGGTTCCAACATGCTATGTATAACTAGAGACCGGAAAAGTTCGCGGATTCACTTACCTGTAGGTTAGCCTCCAAGAGTATATCGTGGGCGTCATGCCAGAAGGGCGTATCAACCACATGTTGCATATAGTGGATACGCCCTTCTGGCATGACGCTCTCGATATGTGCACTCAAGCAAACAACAGCGGTTCATTAGCAGCTCGCTGACACAGTGATATGGGCCTGTATTACTTAATTTTTTATTATTGTCTCAGCGACTTAAACGAGGTGTCAAATAAGTCAAGGACCAATCGTAAAAGTGACACGAACGCACAGTTGATGGAATTCTATCTTGTGCCTAAAATAAAGCGCGAATTTTTCAGGTCCCTCTGTATAACACTGAAGGATTTGCACCTATATTGGCTTACATGAAGCACTATGTCCGTCTTCAACAGACCCAATTAGAACTGTACAGTTTTAACACAGAACGCGTGTGATTTGCCAGAAAACTGTTCACACGTGTCACGATTGAAATACTACAGTTTATTGGAGACTATGTTAAATATTTTCGCGATTTTCCAGTGTCTCTAACCATCATCCCTAGTCATCACACGATGGAACGTAAGCTATTGCTAACATAAATCTATGGACTTGTAATTAGTAGAGCCACGATTTTGTCGCGAAAAGATTTTTGCAACATTATGTTTCAATGCCTTACGTGTGCATCGGCATCTCTGCTTCGCGGTTATTGGTAGCGTTTCTTTGTTCAGGCACGGTCGTTCATTTGACTACACCAATCAAAATAGGGTGAGTGTGACACCATGCGCCTGTGATTTGTCAGTAGAACCCCAAGACAAGCGAGAGTTAAAACTTCCAATAACTGACCATGATGCAGACCTGCACAAGGGCACATAAGGCACCGAAACCACCTGATGCAAAAATCTTTTCCCCATAAAATCATGGCTTTAGTAATTAGGTAGGGCCCGGTAGTTTCCGCTAAAAAACTCTCCGCGTCTTTTGGTAATATCCGCTAGTCAAAGACGTGTGGTGTCACAGTAAACTTGTTCTTATTGGTGCAGTCAAATAAGTGACGTATCTGCACCAAATACCCTGCAAATAACCAGGAAACAGAGCAGCAGCGAGGTACAAAAACAATTTCGCGAAAACTACCGGCCCATATACGTAGGGCAGTGAAGACCTAGCATGCGTGTAAACTGGTGACCCTGTCATGAAAATTTCAAAAATTGGTTCGAATTAGGAGAATTCCCCAAGGGAAAGACTGGCCCCAATTGAAAGTCTTGCGTTCATGAGGCGTCAGTGGCCTAGCCAGAATTTCTGTAAGAGAGGGGTTCCTATTTATGCTGTTTTGAAGAGTTTAATATTTTTAATCCAATCACAAAACATATACATAGAAATTTTGCAAATTCTTTGTAGTATGTAGCATGATTTTTTTTTTTTTTCAAAACATGACTTTCTTCAGTTGTGGTTAGTTATCGACTTAGATAAATTTCCTCACAGTCAACAACTAACCAAAATTATACAAACTTATGTTATAAAAATTAGGTTGCATAGCACAAACAATTTCCAACATTTCTATGTAACGGTTTTCGGATATATGCTTCCTTTAAAAATTTAAAAAAATAAAACTTACTAAAATAGCATTAATGTGAACCCGTGGTCTTAACATGAGAATATATAATGAACACCGACCTGTGGTCCCGGGGTCTTCCCTTGGAAAAATGTGGATTTAAAGGTACAAAACAGTGCCAGTACAGCAGTAACAAAATATTGAATGTTACAATGGTTTAATGTGATTTATTTGTCCAATTCTTTGTGGATACATATTATTTTATTTTTTCGAGAGAGAAGGTGGCTAGAACTCGAAAAACCCTCTCTGAAGCGCCCCTGGAGGCGATAAGTAAGGACCTGCCAAAATTCGCGTTTCGTTTTGGGTTCAAGCCTAGAATTCAAATAATTTAAGTTCATGTCCCTTTCACTAATTGGTTCCTCGTTCATTTGACACATCCTAGAAGGTCCTGAGCCGATAGTAAAGAAGCAACTAAATGCAGGCTTAATCTTGTGGTGTCATTGTTCAGCTAACACTCAGTGAGCACCTGTTGTATGCTTGAGTACACAAATATTCTTGAAGGTTAGCTTACAGGCCAGTGAACCAGCGACATGTTCTGGTCTCTTAACGATAAGGTACGTGATAAGCGAGCTTGTTGTAGTTATACTTTGCAAAATTCAAAGCGAGGACACCATTATGCTACTCAGGAAATTGTAACCAACATTTATGTTTCTACATTTTCTCTCGAGTACCTATACAGAAAATATTGCCCAAAATTTGTTGGGTTTTTAACAGTAATTAGTTAAAAAAAAAAAATATTATACGTAGAGATGATGGTATATCGCGAAAATTTTTTTGTAAACATACCCTTCAAAACGCTTTAGTTTCTTGCAACATATATGATTCGGTGATATGCTTCTGACACAACGTAACTGTCTGCAGACCAATATCAGACATCAAATATTACATTATCGGGATTCTTACTGCCTCAGTCAAGTAGGACAACAGCTCCAAGCACAAGCGAAAGCCAGTCCTATTCTGGTAAGCTGAACGTGCGTTGAAATCCAACAAACAGTCAAGTTTTCCCGCGACAAACCGTCATCTCTAGGGACCCCGTTCTTCGCGAAAATAATTTTGCCTCACTTTGTTTCGGTGCCTTACGTGCACATCTGCAGTTCACCTTCGTGGTCAGTGATTGGTTATTTTAAGTCTCGCGAGCTTTCGGATTCTACCGGCATATCACAGACGTGTGTTGTTGTAGGAACGCTATTGTAATTGGCTCAGTCAAATTACACACATAGACACGCTGCCAGTAACCATGAAGCAGAATTGAAGATGTGTACGTAAGACACTGAAACAAAGTGGGGCGAAATTCTTTTCGCGAAAAACGGGGGTCCCTATCTTTAATTATACACGAATGCTTATTTAACGATTTCCTCCGTGATAAAGAAATACTGCCTACTCCCAAGCCCTTGCTAGAACATTTATAGGATTTACTTGTTAAATTGTGTTCGGTTGGGCTAAGTTACTTTTCAAGATATCACGTTCGGATGAAGACCGTTTCCTGCAATCAGATAAGGCAAATCTTGCTACAGGAATAAGTAGTGAACCGTGGTCACTTTGGGAAGAAGCATCAGACCCAACTATACACCATGAGTAGGGGCACCTGTTTTTCGCGAGAAGAATTTTGTCCCAGTTTGTTTCAATGCCTTACATGCACGTCGGCAGCTCTGCTTCAAGGTTATTGGCAGCAAGACTATGTGAAAAGCCTGTCTCATTTGACTCAGCCGATTACAATAACGTTCCTACAACACCACACGTCTATGATTTGCCGGTAGAATCCCAAGGCTCGTGACAGTTAAAATACCCAGTCACCGACCACGAAGCAGAACTGTAGATGTGCACGTAAGGCACTGATTCAAAGTGGGGCAAAATTCTTTTCGCGAAAAACAGGGGCCACTAACCACTAACACTTGGCATCTTGAGAGATCCGTTGAAACAGGGCTGGTGGACGCGTAGCCCTGCTTGGCCACCCCTGAGGACCAGGTTATTGAATCGCGTGGTCGGTCCGCCTCCGCGGTTCGTGTTTTAACGGCCTGACGAGCCTTGGCGGACCCTACACGTTTCGTGTCCCACCGCCTTCTAAGTCCTCGCTGGCCGAGCTTCAAATCTTAGCGCCGACGTAGTCTAGCCACAGAATAAGTAATCATACCGAGTCGAAATAGTATGTCGGTGCCTTTACTTCAACGTCGCCATAAGAGTTAGTTGAACCTGAAAGAACTCAATGGTCTACATTTTGTTCCTCTCTGTTTTTATTGTTTTACTGTCCATAATTACTGTGTTGTTTGTGTTCGTACACTTTCCTCAATATGTCTGTTTCTACTATTTCGTCTACAACCAGACATTTTGTCGTTCTATTTGGTTTTTCTGTTTGTCGTTGTAATTATTTTAGTTTGTTTTTTCGCACTCACTGACGGAAATCTTTCGTGAGACAATCTGAGTTATTCATTTTGCTTTGTTTTCTGTGCGTGAATACTTGTTTGAGTCGATTTAATTTCTTGTTTGGTTGTTTGGAACTTACTGACATAATTCTTCGCGGAATTGTTTATTTTTACCTACATGTTTGCTAGTTCGCAAACAAAGTCCTTTCGGTTGTTTGTCTGTTTGTCTGTGTTTATTTCCTGGTTTTCTGTGATATACTATTTCCTACAATGGTGTCTGTCTAAAATGCTTCACTGGTTTGTAACTTGCCTCATTTCAAGAATCTTTTAAAAATTACACCTGCAAGCTACCATGCAGTGCGAAATAATGTTTTTTTTTTTCCTATTGACCAGGCCTTATTCAGGCATGCCCGTCAAGCGACTGCTGAGTGGCGAATAACTTTCAGCCATTTTTATGGCTAGGGACAGCTGTTTTTTCGCGAAAAGAATTTTGCCCCAGTTTATTTCAGCGCCTCACGTGCACATCTGCAGTTCTGCTTCATAGTTATTGGAAGCGTGTCTATGTGAAGTGCCGTATATCATTTGACTGAGTCAATTACAATAACGTTCCTGCAACACCACAAGTCTATGATTTGCTGATAGAATCCGAGGGTCCATGAGAGTTAAAATACCCTATCACTGACCACGGAGCAGAACTTCAGATGTGTACGTAAGGCACCGAAACAGTGGCGCAAATTTTTTTTCGCGAAAAACAGGGGTCCCTATTTACGGCTCGTCTGCCTCGAGTTCGACCTCAAGTGTGTCAGTTTCACGTATATATTGTTACGTTCACTTCGTTGCAACTATTCCTGGGAGAGAGAAAGAGAGAGAGAGAGCTAACAATATCGAAAGTATTTAGTGATAAAGCAGTCTTCAAAACAATTGAACATGATGCTTCTTTTATGACTAAAGTCGTGCGAATTTCGATTCTGGCAGCAAACTGGACTCCAAACTGCTATAGACTTGTCCCACCTCTTCCGTTGGCCGACAATGTCGTTGCCTGGAGCAGAGACTACTTCTGTCCTATAATTAAATGTTCTACTTTAGAGTGACCATCGTCTTATACAACAGCCACATACGTGAATGCTATTACATGAAACTTGTGGCCAATATATTGACAGATTTTACTCTGGTATGTACACGTCAGTTGAGTCTATTCTGTCTACAAATAATGACGCGTATTTCCAGATCAATAGTTATGACTAGAAGGACGTCAATTTCGCAAATACATTCCAGGTTAGGTTGAACGCCAAAAATATATACTTCATAATCACGTATGTGATTAGCTGGCGACTGTCACGAAACGCATTTGACTACTGAAAGCCAGTAGTAAATAAGGAAATGAATCATAGAGCTATCGCTTGTAATGTTGTAAGCCAACGAATAATCGACTGTGTCCAGAGCGTGTACAGGACTGAATAATCTAGACTACTGCCAGATGAATCCGCGAAATTGACGTACCTCTACTTATCACTGAACAGCGATTATTTAATACAATTCAGAGTTCTGTAAAAGAAAAACTAATATTCAACATCGGTGGGCCAGAAGTCACATTCGCCCAATACGATAGGAACTCACGAATTTGGGAAACAGCAACAGTCAAATTCCCCCCCCCCGATCAATTACACCATCCCTCCCCCCTTTATTTCTTCTCTCTCTCTCTCTCTCTCTTTCTTGCTATGGTAATTTATAACACAGAAACGTCGATATCTATGATAATTTCTAGAACAGAGACTGCGATAGCTATGATAATTTCTAGGACAGACACTTCGAAAGTGCTCTAGGTCAAATGATTGACGAAGAAAATACTTCCGTCGAAATTAATTTTTAAGGTTAACCCACTTAATGTCTTCTGCCTGCAGATTGAACTATTTCGAGGTGGGAAGACGGCCGAATTGTATACGTGGGTGAACGATTTGAGTTTTAATGGCCGGCAACAAAATTGGAACAGCGACACACACATCCGATCTTGGAGACTAGCTGTGAATTAAATATCAACAACTTTTCCCGCTAAACCAAAACCAACTCAGCAATTGGGAAACTAAGAAAGCGCCTCCCCCTCCCACCCCTCTCCCTTCCATCTCATCTGCGTAAGCGTACCATTGACGGGGTTGCCAGCTTTACGAAACACTTTCTAGCCTCCTCGTCAAAGGCAACCCACGCGGTCATAACTCGTCCGTGAAAGTCTATCATTACGCCCGGCGCATTAGCACTTTCAACGGTTTGTTTGGACAGACACGTATTCGAACTGAATGCTTATAAGTACACAGTAGGAAATAAATCATTACAGTAGACTAAACTGGTCTGGTAATTTGCATTCCTATCGGCCATAGACAAGTGGATTGGCACACTTAGTCCTCAGAATAGCTAAGTATACAGAAGCGAGTTGGCTCGGGGGTGTCTGCGATGTAGGGTACACGGTCTGTTATTTGACTGTGCAATGTAGTCTACTACACACGGATCTTGTTAGCTCATCTTGGTAGAAGCTGATTGGCGAATGACTAGGGACCCTACTTTTTTCGCGAAAATAATTTTTCTCCAGTTTGTTTCAGTGCCTTACGTGCACATCTGCAATTCTGCTTCATGGTTATTGGCAGCGTTTCTGTGTGAAGAGCCGTATCTCATTTGACTGAGCCAATTACAAAAACTTTCCTGCAAAACTACACGTCTGTGATATTCCGGTAGAATCTCAAGGATCGTGACAGTTAAAATATCCAATCGCTGACCACGAAGCAGAACTGCAGATGTACACGTCAGGCACGGAAACGAAGTGAGGCAAAATTCTTTTCGCGACAAACAAGGGTCCTTACGAATGACTCGTCTCCACATTGTTGGCTCGTGCAGTTATTTTTTTTTTTTTCAGTGTTCTTAGGCTGCTTACAAACGAGCGTTTATTTTGTGGTCGAGTCTGACTGCGCAAAGTTGTCGGCATGTGGTTTGTGCTGCAATTTCATCTCTGCCACTTGCAGTCGGCAAAGTTAACACGCGCAAACCACATGCCGAATACTTTCTGCAGTCAGACTCGGTCACAAAAAAAAAAAAAAAAAAACGCTCGTGTGTAATCAGCCGTAGCTATACCCGCTGTACGGTAACTTGATACTTTCTGGAAGCCCTGCTTCTAGCATGGATCTGTTCTCACACCAACTGTGTATCCTTCCGCCTAACAACAATAACGTTACCAGGCTGACGGCTGCACTGCAAGCCGACGTACATTGTTCATCCGCCACCAGTAATTACGTCATCTCTAAAATATTGTACTATATGCTAAATGTAAATATGCGTTTAACTTCATTTCCTGAAAATGAACACATTACATACATATTCCATTAAACAATTTTCAATATTTTAGCCGCTGTTCACAACATACAGGAAAACTATTTCTGCGACATTAATGCCAACCCAACCATCCTCCAACTATCGTATAACAGACGTGTTTAACCAACTTTTAAAATAATTATTACGAACAATTTTCATACTCGCGGACGCGTAATAATAACAAATAAATTTATTTATCTCGCCGTATTGCTTTTTCATTCGCTGACATAGTTGTATGGTAATAACGGAAGTATTCGTAGTATTTTTTTTTCAACAGTTCGTTTCTAAAATTTTCTATTTATCTTACGGCGGGTAAAGTCTGTGCTGACGTTAATAGCCTGATGTTGACTTGATACACATGGCTCGGTACGCGGAGAGGAGTGATATATTGGAGACATAGTTAGAGATAGGGGAAAAGCGCAAGAATATTTCATGAAACAGTATGGCCTGCACCTTGTATGGTTAGGGGATTGTTATGTAGTAGTCTAAAGACGAGTCACAAATATTCAGAAGCGGGGCACCAGAGTTATCATCGCTCCAGTAATATGGGAGACACACCAATAACTATAGACAGGGCCCGGTAGTTTTTTCGAAAATATTTTTGCAGCACTTTGCTTTAGTGCCTTACGTGCGCACCTGCATCTCTGCTATGTGGTCAATGATTGGATGCCTTAACATACATCGTCTGGAGGTTAAACCCGCAAATCACAGACGTGATGTGTCACAGTTATACATGTACTGATTGGCACAGTCAAATGAATAACAACTCTGCACAAAAACACTCCGCCAATAACCATGAAGTTAAGCTGTAGGTGTGCACGTAAGACACTGAAACAAAGTGGGGCAAAAGTTTTTACGCGAAAACTACCGGGACCTAAGAAGAACGTCAGATATGGACATGTTACACTGAAGTCTAGCAAACTGTTAATTTTCCAGCGTCAGTTGATTCCTGACGATGATGGGCGTGCTTCTCGAAGGCAGGTTTAGAACCACGGAGGGCGCCGGGTGATGGTAACCACGACGTTCTCTGAGGCCGACTTAGCGAGTGGTTCGCAATTGCCTTCCACAGTATGGTTATAATGAGGCAACTCAACAACCACTCACAGACTAAACAATACAGACGTGGTGACGGCTCGTTTGATACGGGCGAACTTCGCCACTGATTGGCTTCCCGAGACTGTTGATACCAGCAGCGTGCCTGTTTGGCTCCTGCGTATTACGGCAGGTTTCCTGTTGTCCTGGTTGCCGACTAGCAGAGCAGCTGCTTTAGGCTGATAGGCAGTAGACGTTTCCGCCATGTTGCTGGCGTGTGTGACTAAGTTCGCCATCCTACCGACTATTGCACTTCTGGATTCGTAAATATTCTGTGACCCAGTCCTGAACCCAGAGAGGCAACTGTAAATAATGACCTCCCCGGCTCACAAGCCAGGAGCTCTATCCATTGAGCCAAGCTGTCGGACTCAGTGCCCTTAGACGTAATCTAAGCACAATATATAAAGAACCTGCTATTTCGTGGTCTGTTTGACTTCCAAGAAGGACATCACCTGCCTATACACACTTGAGGACCTGCCGTTACTTCATTGGTTGATTAGTTGCCGCTTATATCGGAAGACAGTCACAATTATGTCACGAACATACTGATCTCTGCCACTTCAGCACTAATTAGTGAGGGGGTGCAGGTCACATTTAGCGAAGTGGTTAGGGTACTTGCTTCCCAACGAGGCGGTCCGGGTTCGATTTACGACGGGGTCGACACGAATATTCGTTTGTGGGAATTGTGGGAGCTGGCATGTGTACTGCGGTATCATTAGGGATCCCAAATTCTCATCAACATGTTTCAATGATCTGTGTGCAAATCTGCTACCCTACTTCATGATCAATGATAGGTTATTTTTAACTCTCGCACGTCTCGTGGTACTACCCGTAGATCACAGACGTGTGGTGTCGCAGTAACATTATTTCGATTGGCCCAGTCAACTGAGTGACGCCTCTACACGTTGCCAATAACCACGAAGCAGAGCTGCAGATATGCAGTTAATACGTAAGGCACTGAAACAAGTTATTGTAAAAATATGATCACTGCTACACATACCGGTCAGTGGCACCCTTTTCGCTCCATCAAAATAGTGTGTATGTCTCTCTCTCTCTCGTACACATACACAAACAAACGCGACCTGTTTAGGGAGCCACCTTAAGATCATAATGGCTAGTAATAATTCTAATTTGCAACACCTGACATTTCGAATAATCGCGGGACTGAAGATGTTAATTAAGGACGTTGGAAACTTTCCAGCCCACTATATTTTTTTTTGTGAAACTCTTGTCAAAAGTAAATTAAACTCAAAACTGTGTACAATTTCCACAACGTAAATCCTATTTCGGTTGCTTTTTTTTTTAAATGATAAACAGTAAGTGTCACGATTTTGACGTTTTTGTATTGCCAGTATAAGAAAAATTCAACGGCTAATCGAAGTCAAACTGTGGTGACAACGAAAACCTACATTTACAAGTTTTAAATGCATGTGGTATAATCAGTAAACAAAAATTAAATATTAAATTCATGGAGATACTGCCACATTTTAAGTGAAATTTGACTCCTATTAAAAAGCAAAATGACTTATCATGGAGAAACCACAGACATGTCTTCGAATATACAATACCACATTACGTTTTCCAATAAAGAATCAACATTGTTAAGTGTTTTAGATATTCTTGTAGCAGCTAAACAAAAATGTCAAAATTGAGTATTTGGTAGCCCCTTATACAAAATATATGCAACCAAACAAAGTTTCTTTATGAAAATTATACAGCTTATGGCTAGAACCAATGAGTTTTGGTGAAAAGAATTCTGCACCACATTGTGACAATGTCTGACGTACAAGTCTGCAGTTTTGCTTCATGGTTACTGGCAGAGTGTATTTGTGCAGAGGTGTAGCTCATTTGACTGTGTAGGTCAGAATAAGATTACTACGACATCACACGTCTGTGATTTGCGAGATTTAAAAACATCCAAACACTGACCACGAAGCAGATCTGCAGATGGTATATTTAGAAAATGTTTTGTGCCAACATACCCTTGAAAACGCTGTAGTTAATTGCAACACGTGTGATTGGGTATTGTACGTCTGACACAACGCAGCTGTCTGCAGACCAACCACGGTCATCAAATATTACAATAGCGGGAATCTTATTGGTTCAGTCAAATAGGGTAACAGTTCTTCGTACAAGCGAAAGCCAGTAATCTTCTGGTTAGATAAACGCGTGTTGAAACCCAGCAAACAGTCAAGTTTACCCGCGATAGGCCATCATTAGGGACCCCTGTTTCTCGCGAAAAGAATTTTGCCCCAGTTTGTTTCAGTGCCTTACGTACACATCTGCAGTTTTGCTTCATGGTTATTGGCAGCGCGTTTATGTGAAGAACCGTATATAATTTGACTGAGCCAATTACAATAACGTCCCTGCAACACCACAGTGTCTGTTATTTGCCTGTAGAATCCCAAGGTTCGTGAGAGTTAAAATATCCAATCGCTGACCGCACGAAGCAGAACTGCAGATGTGCACGTAAGACACTGAAACCAAGTGGGGCAAATCTTTTCGCGAAAAACATAATCTCTACTCATGAGGCATTGAAAAAAGTTTGGCCTATATTAAAAAAAAATATTCACGTAAACATAACGTATCAAACAGGGAGGTATCTAACACCCTCGGCATGCTCCTGGGGTAATGAACACGAGCCAGCTGAGCCCAGCCCGGCCAGAGAACTCGCCTTGTTGTGAGGCGAGATGGGCTTTTTATTTTTATTATCCGTCGTGTAATGATCATGTCGGGCGCCTCCCATCCTAGTAACCTTTCACCGACCTCACTGGTGATGAGCCTGTCCTTCCCGTTCCGGGAACCCGTGCTTCATTTATCTCCCACTCTGCTGGGGCGCTACAGAAGACGTCCGCCTACGTGAAGAAGGTGTATCCCTAAGCTCCAGAATAACAAACACCATAGTTAATATCACCAAAGAATTTACAAGTAGAGTTAGCGCAAGTTGAGGAAATAAAGCGCAGATGAACAAAACCACGGGGGTAGCATAAGGTCAGAATGATGGCGAGAGGAGTGAAGCCAAGAAGGGGAGAGGTAGCCACCAAATTAGCCAGCCGCCATACTGATTTAACCTGAACAGTACACTTCAGACTGGTATTTTTATTATGGTAAATTAACGTATTAAGCTCTTTAATTTATGTTTTAGGTTGAAAACTCTATATTTTAGCCCTGTTTACACACATCCAAACTAATACTTCCTCAATTTTTTAATTAGTCGGCCATATTTATACCAGCTAAGTCAAGCGTTTGTTTTGTTACACTCCCGGCGACATGCTCCATCTGGACCCTTCTATAGTATCTTTGAACAAAACGTGTCGAGGGGAACAGGAAGAGTCCATTCCAGCTACGCGAAGGGGTGAGCTAGTTTTTAGTTCAGTATTAGGTCGATTACGAAACACCGGAAATTTTCGCAGACTTTCGAACCAGCTTGTTTCAATACCTAACGTCAGTGGCTTGTGGTGAGCAGTTGAAAGGTAAGCTGGTGTTTGCTGACTACTGTTCTGAAATTTGAAATTAAAATTTAAATTTGTATTTAGTTAATTTGTTTTTGTACAGATGATATTGCAGCACACCACACCGTTATTCAGTGTGGTTTTATTTTTTTCAGTTTGGTAGTCAGTTTGTTTTCCTTTAATGCATAAAACCGTTTCATACAAATGTGAACGTTGACATGACATAAAAAACTACGAAAGCTAAAAATTTTTCAATACAGTAAAAATATAGTCACAAGACTAACTACATCTCGTACAAATAAAAAAATTATTAAAACAATAACATTTTCGGTTATGTGCCACATTTACGAGTAGTGATGAACCTGGAATGAGTAAACAGATGTGTAAAGTTCCTGAGAGCAATTAATAAGCAGCACACATGATGAACAGTTTTAGAATAATCTTGTAATGCTCGAAGATCTACACGCCATTCAGCGGCTTGGCCAGGCGGCTACCTTAAGGCCAAGCTATCTAGTTTATACTTTTTTATCGATATTATTATTATTTTTACGCCTAAAAGAGAGCAGATATAAAAAATCTATCTGACAGTTTTTTTTAAATCGTCTTCTTCATGTTGGTTGATTTTTTTCAAGACAGTAAACACTATGGTTTTGCTAATTATGTAATTAGCGCAATTCTGGCTAGTTGAGTTTTTAGTTTAAACCGTACAATGTCTTGCTTTGAAAAAGTTAGCTATCACGAAAAAAAAAAAAACTATTTTAAACAAAACTGCTAGACATATTTTTGATATCTGCTCTCATTTAAGTTTAAAAAAATAATTATCTCAAAAACAGTATAAACTAAAGGGTGTGGCTTTAAATAGTGAAAACTGAACATTTGGTTGACATAGTAACCTAAATGATGGAACCAACAAAGAGTCGACGGCAATGTAGGTGCCTGGACATGTGTCGACCAGCGAGGGGAAAAATTGCAGACGATTAGCTCAGACCTTGGTGGCCGATGATGAATTGCCTTTCCGAACGTTAAGGTCTCTTAATCACGGCGCCCCTGACGAATATAAGCGATCTTGGCTGCCTGTTCTTTTTTTTTTTTCACCGACTTTCGTTTCCTCCGGTTCATTAATCCAATTACAACTTACATGATTTTCTTCACGCTGCCAAGCTGAGTCATTGGTTTTAACCCCTTTTGAGTAAGTCGCTCGCTGATTCTTAATTCGAGGTGTTGCAACGGAGCACCCTTTTTTGGTAGAGAAGTGCTTACAGGTGTCTAATCAACAGGGAGTAATTTGTTTTGCTGGACTGCACGGCACCAAACCTATTGTAAATCATCTGTAAGTCAGCGCTGATAAATATACAAGGGATGTCGGTAAGTTAACGTTCGTAGGAGACAAACGATACATGTAACAACAGTTGAAAAAGTTACACATATTTCCTGATTTTAAATACTGGCAACTAAGCGTGTAATAAATAAATATAGTGTATATTTGTAAAAATTTTCCGTCATCGTTGCTTGTGTCGTTTTCTTTCAAAATTATCCATCGTACAATGAAGGTCATGTATGTGAGTATTGCTGTTTATGTAAAGAGAATATATAGATAGCATAGATACGTATGGTCGCTTGACTACTAAATATCACTCGAGATTCGTATATAAGATCAGCTATTAATTAAAGATTACTCAACGGTTTCTAATATATGTACTGTACATAGTTTATACACATTTGTATGTAAAAGTTCCTAATTTAACGTTTATTATAATAACTAATGTGACCGTCAATAACTATTATTCAAGCAACTTGCTTTCAGTTGTTGCGTATTACTAAGCAATTTCTGCTGGTACCGAATCAAATAGTGTAGTGGCTTAAGTATTAAGGGAATTTAATTAAACAAAAAAACCGTACACTTACACAGCTTGCTAATAAAGTAAATAAAGCGCACACAATCGTGATGTGTACACATACATATATACATATATACATGCATGCGTGTGTATGTAAGTTTCTTTCATTAATTTTGGTGATAGTTTCATGTTACTATCGAGTAATTAGACATACTACTGAAGTTTGTAAACCGAAAAAAATATCAACACTATGTTTATCATTATATATACATATATATATAAATATATACACGCCAAAAATTAATATGTGTATCATTATATATATATATATACACGCATAAAAATTAACATGTTTATCGTGGTATACACACACACACACACACACATATATATATATATATATATATATATATATATATATATATATATATATATATATACACACAAATTAGTTCATGACTACTTTCTGCTAAGTCGTTACAGGTAAGCTATGGTGTAATGCTCTTTTCATATGCAAAACCGGTCAATACGAAAAAAAATCGATGTATTTTAAAACAATTACTTGTATACTTCAACTTTAATTTATATAACAGACACAAAAGTCATAAAAATAGCACTGGTTGTCAAAAATGGACGGTATAAGGACCTATGCATCAACGGAATATGTGCCAGTTGTTAACTTATCAGTAGAGCCACGATTTTATGGCGAAAAGATTTTTGCAACATTTGGTTTCGATGCGTCATGTGCACACCTGCAGATTTTTTACATCGTCTGTGGTTGGATGATTTTACTCCCACTTGCCTTGGCAAATTATAGACGTACAGACTCACAATAATCTTATTCTGATTGGTACAGTCAAATGAGAAACATGTCTGAACAAATACACGCTGCCAATAACCTTGAAACAGAACTGCCGATGTGCACGTGAGTCACTGAAACAAATTGGGGCAAAAATTTTTTCGCGACAAAATCGTGGCCCTACTTATCAGTAAAACATGCTTAACATTTTCCACATTTGAAACACATTTACAAGTATTTTAGTCCTATTAAGTCAGTACTTAAGACAACTGCCTTCAGAACTAAAAAACTTGTTTGTAAGACTGTTTGAAATCTTAAAAGTATGTTAGACATAACTGACAGTTGGCGCACAGTCGCTTGATGCATTACATCGTTCAATTGGCTGTAGCGCTAATTTGATTGAATTGTGCAGCATGATACATAATTAGTTGGATTACATCACTCAACCAGAAATAGCATTAATGCGCCCGTCTACTAGCCGTGTGTTTGTGTGAGTGAGGTACGACGCCAAGGGCGATGTTGACCGGCTCATCTGGTGCGGTATAGCCTCTACCGTAAGACACTGAAACGGCGTGTAGTGGTATCGTAGAAACTTGCCTGACTGATACTGT
This sequence comes from Medauroidea extradentata, assembly GCA_003012365.1. Classification (NCBI taxonomy): domain Eukaryota; kingdom Metazoa; phylum Arthropoda; class Insecta; order Phasmatodea; family Phasmatidae; genus Medauroidea; species Medauroidea extradentata. Next base: position 68,457 of record PNEQ01069594.1, on the reverse strand, counting down.
CAGTGGTGACCCCATATTTTTATTGGTGAAAAGTTTAAAGCAAATTACATTGCATGTTTCTAGAGTAGTTTCACACGAATCACGTGAGCAGTTTTCCGGATATAAGTTAAAAAAAACTGTTTTTAGTCATCAATTTGAGACGCTGCGAGATGTTGTTTTTTATCAACGTAATCGTCATCATTTGAAGTGCATTTTTTTCTCGCGCATTGACACGATGAACATATGCAACACACTTTTAAGTGCGCGGTAAACGGCCACTTTAATATTATTGGAAGAAAAGGTTATGCAATCTGCGACAAATACGTTGTGTCCAGCGTAAAATATGACATGAGTACTAACTCTACTGGAAAAAAAAAAATCGTCACTGCAAAATCTGAAAGAAACGCGGAAAGAATTCGGAGCGTGCAGAGGAATGCTGATAGTATCTTGTCCAGCCTCAGGCATGGTTTCGCTCTCCGTATCATACTTTCCGCTTGAAATCTTTGAGAATTTAAATGAGAAAATATCACAAAAAAGATTGCTGCAAGGGTGCTTCATTTGCATGTACACGAAATATGAACCCAACTACATCTTCATTCGCGAGTACAAAAACAGTTTATTGATTTACAAAATAAAACTTCATGGTCACAATAAAAAAAATGTATTGTATACTTATAATGACTTTGAATTAACAGCTATAAAATTAAACAAACGGTAAATTTCAGTACAGAATTTATAATTCGAACATTACAAACTGAACAAGCCAATCTTGGTCCAGCGTTCTTCAGTATGCTGTCCACAATGAACTCGTTGAAAAATATCCATATACGCAATGTGTAGAGGTACGTCAATTTCGCGGATTCATCTGACAGTAGCCTAGATTGCTCAGTCCTGTACACGCTCTGGTTACAGCCGATTATTAAGGATGGTGAAATTTCGCGAATTCTCTGACCTGCATGTCAGAATCAAATATCCTATGCATACTCAAGCTCTGTCTATTCGTTCATTGTCTGCTGTTCCACTGCGTAGCAGCTAGCTGGTAAATGGTCGGGACTTGAGTATGCATAGGATATTTCATTCTAACATGTAGATCATTGAATTCGCGAAATTTCACCATTTCTACCGATTATTCATTGGCTTACAACATTACAAGCGATAGCTCTATGATAAATCATTTCCTTATTTACTATACTAGCTTGCAGTAGTCAAATGTGTTTCGTGACAGCTAATTACACACGTGATTATGAAGTATATATTTTTGGCGTTCAACCTGACCTGGAATGTATTTGCGAAATTAACGTACCTCTAGCAATGTATTAACGTGAAGAAACCACACTTGACCAAATTACTACAGTCAGCTGCAGGTGGTAAAATGAACACAATGGATAGAAATATTTCGTGGGTTCCGTAACACATTGGCTAGACTTTATTACTAGAGCCAGTGGTTTTTAATGTAAAGAATTTTGCATCTATCAACCACTAGAGACATGCAAACTTCGCGTTATTATTTGGTGGTAGGATAAACTTCACTGACCTGTATGTATCCAAGAACTGTCTGAACGTTCATTGTGCACGAGCCTTTCTTTGATGACAGTTGCGTGTGTAAGACCTTTACAGGAGATTGAAGACTCTACCACTGAACTTACGATTATTCGCTAGAAACAATTTATGCGGTATGCTACGACCTTGTCGGGCAATGAGAAAGGTCGAGCGAACATATAACAGCACGCAGTCTACTCTGCTGTCACAAAATAACGCGAATTTTGCACGTCTCTATCAACTAGGGACCCTTGTTTTCCGCGAAAAGAATTTTCCCCCACTTTGTTTCAGTGCCTTACGTGCACATCTGTAGTTCTGCTTCGTGGTCAGTGATTGGATATTTTAACTCTCGCGAGCCTAGAGATTCTACCAGCAAATCACAGACTTGTGGTGTATCAGTACTCTTATTGGTATTGGCACAGTCAACTGAGATGTGCATTCGCACAAAGACACACAGTCAATAACCATGAAGCAAAGCTGCAAATGTGCACGTAAGACATTCAAAAACAAGTTGATGGTAAATTATTTTCACCAAAAATCAGTGGCTTTACTCATACATTCATAACACCTGGCATTTTATCATTGTTACATTATCACCTAATTGTTTAAAGCGTTATTTTTTTATAATTAGACACTCTGGGTTTCAGGGGCATCTGGTTATTCGTATTTAAAATTAATGACTGAACCCAAATGCGTATGTAAATGGTTATACAGGATGTTTGGTAATTGTATGTACAAACGAAAGAGGTATTTCTAGGGCGACGAAACAAGCAAATAATGCTAACAAAAAATTCGTCCGGAAAACGACGGTTTCCCCTTGACGACGTATGGACACGTGCAAACATGGCAATGTTGCAACACTGTATTTTGTGCGGGGGGATATTAGAAGCTTTGATGTATGCCAGCCCTCTTGATAGTGTCTACGAACTACAGGAACGCATTGCGGATGATTGCCACTGCATTCGGAACACACCTGGAATGTTTGAACGTGTACGGGGATTGATGCGAAGACGTGCTGAAGCCTCCCTTCAAATGAACGGCGCCCGTTTTGAACACTTGTTGTAATGTCTTCGTTCTCATGTGCAGCATTTTGACATCTTGATCCTCGAGAACACTGACAATAGCCTTCCTGTCGTAACATGTAATGTGTCATATTGGGAAAACCATTGGTTTCCGCAACTATGTTTATAGCATTATTTGCTTGTTTCATCGTCTTCGACACACCCCTTTCGTTTGTACCTATAATCACCAAACAGCCTGTAGAAAGCGCTGTATTAATAAAGGTTCAGTAATTTTATGAAAATAATGATATGATTATAAATAAAAAATTTCCACCCGAGAGGTGAAACCCCCACCATCACCATATTAGATTACTATAATTTTTAATTTATCTTTAAATTCTGATAAAGAAACTATGAAATTTGCGTTTACAGCACGAATTCTATTTATCTTGCGGGGAAAACGGGAGATCCTTAAGGAAACCCGCCGACCAGTGGCATCGTCCGGCACGATTCCCACATGCGAAAATCCGGGGACCGACCCCGCCGGGAATCGAACCCGGATCACCATGGTGGAAGGCGAGTGCTCTAGCCAATGCGCCAACTGCGGCCTCAAAGGTAAGTATAATTCACATTATAATTGTTAATTTTACACTTTTCTTCTAAGAATTTAAAATCTCGAAAGTAAAACAATCCAATATGACGAATGTTAACTGTATTTGCAGAGACAGGAAAAATTCGTGAGTTCACTTAAAATACGAAAATGATTACTCAGAATTTACAGATTGTTGCAATCTAGTGTGTGCTAAAAAGAAAACGCGAATTTTCCAGGCCTCTGCCTATTTGTAAGCTGACAACTGTCGCTCTGAGTACAGTCAGTTTCGCTTGAAAACTACTACCACAAACCTCCGTTCTTGATTTGTTGCAGGTTTTTTACTAGCTCAAATTTATTTACTACGTGTTCGATAGTCTGCGATACATTCGAACTGTGGCATACATGCACATATGTTATGATTAGGTACAGGAAAATTTCGCGAATTCAGTGACCTGCACATTAGAATTTACAATTCTGTGCATACTAAAGCTCTGACCATTCGTAAACTACTGCTTCTCAGTGGAACATTGGACAACGAACGAATAGACATGGCTTGAGTATGCATAGTACAATGGATTCTAGCCTGCAAGCCGTTGAATTCACGGAATTTTCCTGTTCCCTAGTTATGATTACAGAACCGGAAATTTAGTTGGTTCAATGGCACGCCGGATGGATTTAACAGTTCTGTGTACACTCTGTCCGCAGCTAGTTGTTCGTTGACTGTTGCTCCAGTCAGTGACCAGATGTACATATAGCAATGTAGCGCTAGAGTCAGTGAGCGGTTTTATGTAGGTTAACTATAGGTCTACAGTCGTCAAGGACAAGTTAATAAAAATTACCCAATCGCGGAAATAAATATTAGTAACAGAAGTTTGAAAGAAAATGGACCTTCAAATGGATTCGTGAAACTTCTGAGTTTGTAGTTATAATTCTAACGTGTCCCATGTTGAATTCACGAGATTTTCCGAGCTCTTTAATGTGGACAAACCTTTCGTTTAATTTTCTATATTTCTGCTTCTTATGAAAACTGCGCGCTCCGAGTGAAATCGTGGTATTTTAGGAACGTACATTTGTTGTTAATATGCATATTCGCTCACTAACCAGTATAAAAAGTCATTTACTTCAGTGGCAGTAAATATAAGCACCACCGTGACGACTTGGAACAACGTTATTAATTTTTAAACCTACTCAAAAATGTTTTATTTTTATTTTGTTTAGGTGCATTTATTATTATTATTATCATCATTATTACTATCATTATTATTATTATTATTATTAGTCGGCCCGATCCAGTAGTTTGCGTGCATTTTCATTAATACAATTTTATTTTATCCCCCCCTCCCTTCGATTCAGGCTTTCTTTTCCCCCGATTTTGGCTTTTTTATAATACAGAAATATCTAGCTCAACTTTCTTTTTCACGAAATCACATTTTTACTAAAACAAAATTAATAACTATTTATCAGGGGTATGTGTCTTACTATGAAGATAATAATTACAACTTTACTAAAGACACGAGTTATCGTGAAATTATTATAAAAATTAACTAGTCATAATCACTTATTTATTTACTTTAAAGTAATCAAATAACCAATTACTTAAAAACTGGAAAATATATATAATCTGCCGATAAACGCTAGTAACCAATTTGTAAATAAGTTTAGATGAAATATGAGAAATTAAGAGGCCGTTCCAGTGTTACAGGCACTTGTATGCAACCCGTATTAACACCATATAAATCAAAGTTAATATTACCTTCGCTATAGAAATACAAGTAATACACATATCAACATTATATTTGCGTTTTATTAAAGAGACAATCGTTCTTATTTTCGTTACGTTTGCGGAAGCGAAACATAAAGAATGGTAGACAGTAAATTTTATAAAACTGTTATTTTGTATTAGGGTTTTTATGTAACCGTCTTTATAGTTAAATTTGCAGAACATAGTGAAAATAAGAACGATTGTGTCTATGATAAACCACGAAGAAAATGCTGATATGTGTAATTCTCTTTCTGTTATAGCGAAGATATTACTAGCCTTGATGTATATAGAGTTAATGCGGGTTGCACACATGCGCCTGAAACACTGGAACGGCCTATTAAACAATTCAGGCAAGAAAACAAATAACGAAATGAAATTATAGGTTCATCATTCAAAGTCCTGTGTTTGCACATAGCACGAATGATAACAGTATGGACGGTAAGGAGTCTATCCCTTGCGTTTAGTGACGATATGGCACTGAATTCGTGTCCATGTCACCCCTAAAACGCTTCTGTGTCCACAAATATGTGACACGTAAGTCAGCCACTGGTAGACGACCACTAAACGAAAAATACTCGACGCTCTTCAGCAGGAAAAGTAAAGTTACATAACGTTACATTTGAATCGTTACATAGCTGCGATAAGTACACACTGCACTCGCTTGCAGACTACGACATTTAAACGAAGTTTCTCTCGTGTAAACAGACTTGACGACAAACTGAAGCCTGTCGGTGTTGCCAATCCTCAGATAGTAAAAGTACGTAGACTTGGAAAGTTGAGAGGATTCGCTAAGTACTGCGAGACGAAAAGTTTGCGCTGGTGTTCAAGAATATTTGTGGGAAAAATGTCACTGCACTGAAGGAAATGTTTGTTCGCTTTACAGTAAATTCTTTAGAAACAAGTCACCAAAGAGTTTTTTATAACAGAACATGTCAAATAGTTAGGGCTAGGAATATTTCGTGAGTTCAACGACCAACACACTTGAATCCATTATTCTGTGTATACCGAAGCCCTGCCATTTGTCTATTACCTGCTACTCATTCAGACAGCAGACAATGAACGAGTAGACGGGGCTTGAGTATGCATAGGACATTGGATTCTGGCATGCATGTCACTGAATTCGCGAATTTTTCCTAGCCCTACAAATAGTGTATGACTACAATGGATTAAAAAAAAAAAAAAGAAAGAAAAGAAACACACACACACATATATAGCTACATGTTTACAATATACGTAAGTATTGTTTTATATATGTTTGCTTAAGTACTGTATACTTTAGCTTTATATATTCATTGACAAAATGCCAAAAAATTCCCGTCGATTTATTTGTGCTGTTTAATAAAATCGTCGCAGCAAATTTTGAAAGAAATTCTTTGCTAAGTATATAATAAAATTAAGTGTGTGCTGGAACTAAGTCCCTGTATCTTTAATGAGTCCTCGAGAAGACGACTTGCACCAGTTAATTACCATGAAGAAACAAGTCAGCATTAGTACCCCCGCTCTCGTGATTACTTAAAATTCAAAGTAATAATACTACCATATTATTGCCGTCAAATGTAGCGAACACGAATGTATATTTATTACCCCAGTTGCATTTTACGATAGCTTACCATTTTTAAGGGTTGCAGATCTTTCATACAATGTCAGTTGCCAATGGTTTTTTTTAAATTGACTTTAATGCCCACTTTGTCGTATGTGCAACAAGTTTACCTTCGAATTGTGACTGGCATAACAAAGCGTAGAAAATAATTGTTCAAATACCAATCAAAATTTGCTGAAATTGTACGAAACAGAGCAGGTGTATCACAACATGTACGTTAAATACGTCTTAAGTTATGACTAGGGAACGGATGTTTTCGCGAAAAGTTTTTTGCACCTCTTTGTTTCAATAATTTACGTAAGCACTTGCAGTTCTGTTTCGTGGTCAGTGATTGGATGTTTTAAGTTCCATCATCTTGGGGTGCTATCATGGCAGTCTTAAGCAGAAGCCCGGAGTCTTGAATGTGGCAACGCTGCATCGGAAGCCTACAGCCGGTCGCTCATTGGTAGCCCTAGTCTGTGTAGACGTGTACACGCCACTAAAGCTGCATATATATACATGTTACAGAGGCTAGGGCAGTCAAGAAGTGACAGGCAGTAAGCCCCCGATGCAGTGTTGCCACATTCAAGACTCCGGCCTTCTACTAAAGACGGCCATGGTTCTATCCGTAATTCACATACGCGTGGTATTGAAGTTAATCTTGGTCTAATTGCCTCAGTCAAATGAAAGTCAACACATCAAATTACTATGAAGTAGAGTTGCAGATGTCCATGTAAGGCGTTGAAACAAAATGGCGCAATTTTTTTTTTCGCGAAATTTTCCGGTTTCTACTTATGAAATTTTTCTCTCTGATAAAATTCTGGCAGACACGCGAGAATGCCGGTATCATGAACCACAATTTTTTTTTTTTTATGATTCTCAAAGAAGAGGCGCACTATAGAGAGACCCCTGATTTTCGCGAAAAGATTTTTTAATTACTTTATTTCAATACCTTACGTGATCACTTGCAGTAATGCTTCGTGATTAGTTGTTGGATGTTATTATTTACTTTAAGCGTCTTGGTGTCCCACCTGCTAATGACACACGTGTTGTGTCGTAGTAACCTTGTTCAGATTAGCTCAGTCAAATTGGTGACGCCTCTTCACAAAACAGAGCTGTAGCTGTGCAGTATGCAGGGACAGGAAAACTTCGCGAATTCAATGACCTGTATGTTAACGTACTGTCCTGTTTATACTCAAGCCCAGCCACTTGTCCACTAGCTGCTACTCACTGGAACAGCAGACCATGAACAAACTGAAGGGGGTTGAATATGCAGAGGACAGTGGACTCTAACATGCTAGCCATTGAATTCGCGAAATTATCCTGACATTTGCAAATTTCGCGTTATTTTTTGACAGCAGACAAGGCTGCAAGATGTTGTTCGCTTGTTCCACGTATTCCACTGGCTTACAATGTCGTGGATTATAGCAGGGAACACTTTGAACCAATAATTAAAATTTACACACGGCATAGCCCTGAAAAATCTCAAAAATCAGTAAGTAGGTACCACTATTTTTCGCGAAAAGAATTTTGCCTCATTTTTAGGTACAGGAATTTTCGGTGAAAATATTTTTGCCTCACTTTGTTTCAGTGCCTTACGTGCACACCTGCAATTTTGCTTCGTGGTCAGCAATAGGATATTTTAACTCTCACGAGCCTTGGGATTCTACCGGCAAATCGCAGACGTGTGGTGTTGCAGGAACGTTATTGTAATTGGCTCAGTCAAATAAGATACGGCTCTTCACATAAACACGCTTCCAATAACCATGAAGCAGAACTGCAGATGTGCACGTAATGCACTGAAACAAAATGGGGCAAAATTCTTTTCGCGAAAAACAGGTGTTCTTCTCTGTAAGTTCTTATCATTTTCGTAATTGACTCTTTGGCTTATCTGACACCTCCTAGAGGACGCTGAGTCAACAACAGAGGCGCAACTACGCAACAAAATGCAGACCCAATCACGCTGTGTCACTGTGCCTTGTGAACAGCCAATAAACAACTGCTGTATACTTGAGTACACAGATATTCTTGTAGGCTAGCCTCACTTTGTGAAGACACTCTTCTCATAAGCATGAAGCAGAACTACAGATGTACACGTAAGGCAATAAAACAAACTTGGGAAAAGTTCTTTTCAAGAAAGTTATCGACCCTAAAAATTACCCTGTAGGATGTGTCAAATGAGTCAGGAAAAGTCAAGTCGTTTGAATTTTAGCTTGCACCCAAAACTAAGTGCGAATTTTCGGGTCCTTAGGACTCACATATTGTGCTCGTATATTTATAGATACGTTAAGTCTAGTCTGTCATCAAACAATGACGCGGGTCTTGCACGTGTACGATAATATGGTACTGAAACAAAGCAGAGCAAGAATCTTTTCGCGAAATGACATGCTGGACATAAGAGGCAGTGTACTCACGTGGCGAAGGGCTCAGGGTCGAGGTCGTAGTATCGCTGTATGGGCTCGCGCTTGATCAGCTTGGAGAGCTGGGTCTCGTCGACCAGCACGATGCCTTGCTGCACGTTGCGTTGCTTCCACTGTACCACGGGGTGGCTTGCCTTGCGCCTGCCACGACCACGTGGTCCGGCACCGCCCCTTGGCCTGGCCCCACCGCCTGGGTAGATCATCCTGTAACAAACACAACCCACCACTGCAGGGCCACACAAACACTTGCGGTCTTACGGCCATGATCTTTCATTTATTTCGAACAATTGCAAATAACTCAAATACTTTTTAACCAAATACTTTGAAAAAATTTGAGACAGCGTACAGTCATACGATACACAATTTTAACAGAGCGTTTTTTTTTAATTATGTACCGTTTACTAACAAAAAATTAATTTGCTTCATTTTGGCTTATTTTGACAATAAATTGTGTCATATTTCAGGGGCGAAAATGTAAAAATCCGTTTGGTGCATTGCAACAGAAAAATTTAGATACAAACGATGATTAGAGATGATGGTGTATCGCGAAAATGTTTTGTGCCAACATAGCCTTGAAAACACTGACACAACGTAGCTGTCTATAGACCAATAACGTGCGTCAAATATTAAAATAGCGGTATTCTTATTGGCTCAGTCAAATAGGGCAGTAGCTTCGCGTACAAGGAAAAGCCAGTAATCTTTTGATAAGCTGAACGTACGTTGAAGCCTATCAAATAGTCACGTTTTCCCGCGATAAACCATCATCTCTAACGATGATATATAAGTGTTAAAACTGTAGTAATGAATTTTTTATATATGTATTAATTTGCGTTAAAATATTTTCGAAACAATTGCAAATCTGAAGAGCGAGACCTTAAAGGCGCCGCCAACCCGCGCGTGCGAAGTTCAAAAGCGACGGAGCAGTAAGGTCAACCTTGAAGCGCGCGTCAAACGCCGCATCACCTCAACGAGCCAAGCGCTGAATTAGCGTGCAAGCTTCCCGCCGAACGGTTTTTACTATGAGACATTAAGCGGTTACCATATAATTTTATTGGTGTGAAGTCTGCAACTAAGTTCAGTGCAGGTCGCAATCTGAGTTTCACGTACATCCGGTTAGTACATTTTGAAGTACGGAAGTCTGAATATGCTGTTTTTAGCCATGTTGGAGGAATTAGAAACAGTGTTTTTAATTGGCATGGCGTCTTAACAATGAGGTTCTGACCTTGTCTGAAGTTTGTTTTCTTTTCGTACGTTGGCACAACGGGCACTCGTGAAATATTTTCGTAGAAAAAACTTGTTTTATGAACACACTGCAACGCATTTGAAGCATTGGGATAGGCGGCAGTCATTGGAGTAGTGCGTACCGGTTTCAAATTTCCACGTTCGACGCGTGGAAACAGTGGAGCGATTAGAGCCAGAGTTGCATGCTCGACTAGAAGCATATCGCCTCGATTCGCAGCTCGTTAATCTGGCACCGCCCATGCGCTAGGTACCCACTCCTCTTTTAAGGACGTTGGACCCGTAAAAATTAATCATTTTATATTTGTGCCAAACACTATTCAACGTTTACCACGGCCGTAGAAGAACAGGTCTGGACACTCGCCTGGATATTTGACCCCCTTGTTTTTGGCTGTAGTTCACCAAGTTACCGAGAATATTGTGTTTTATTGGCTCTGATGTTACGGCGGTCGGACTAAACTCCGCCCACTTCCTTTCCGCTAAGATAAACAATTTATCAAAACGTATTTTTTATCAATTTATGAAATACTTTCTTCGCTCACAAATTTAATAAAAGGCTCCAGAAATCTTTATTTACTTTATAAATTTATCAATGGAAAAAAGTGGACGGAGTTTGAGTCCGACCGCCCGGTTTACAGCGCCAAAAAGTACAACATTCTCGGTAACTTGACGAACTACAGCCAAACAACAAGGGGGTCAAGCAAAATACATTGTTAGATAGGCGAGTGTCCAGACCTGTTCTTCTACGACCGTGACGTTTACACATAAGATAAAATGTAACTTCCCCGAATAAAAAAAAATTGTCCAATAGTTTTATCATAATCACATATCAAAGTTACAAAATATCAATTGCGGCGTAGCAAAAATTAAAATTAAAATAATAATAATAATAATTGACATGCAGAAACAATATAATTCATATTGGATACTAAATCATACGAGCTACTTAAAGACACTTACGTAAACACAAAGGGATACATTTTTGTATTTTTTTAAAAATTGATGAAAATGAGTACATTTTCGCGTTACTTTGACTTTTGGCTACTACTGAAATTTTTTAAGCTAACTTTTGTCAAACATGTCGTAAAGTGGTTTGATACACTGACTTTCGTTCCTGTAATTTTGAATTCATTATTAAATTAATTGTTTTGATTTTGGCTACACCGCAATTGTAATTCTGATGAGTGATTATGCATAAACTATGGGGCCTAATGTTTTTTATTTGCGGAAATTACGTGTTATCTGATGTGTAATAGTTATATAATGTTTGGAACAAATTAAAAAAATAATTATTTTACGGGTCTAACGCCCTTAAGTATCGCAATCTTGAGTAGAAGGCCTTAGATCTGACAACCCTGCCAGGAAGTGTCATTTTAACACTTATTTTGGCTCTCCAAAGGCAATGGCTGTTCCTGATTCGTTATTCTGCTCTACGTACCGGCGAATCAGGGGAAGCAGCTGCCTTTGGCGAGACAAAGAAGTGTTAAAATGACCCTTCCTGCCAGGGTTGCCATATCTAAGGCCGTGGCCTTCTACTAAAGATGGCTATTCCTTAAGGCTCCGGTGCAGTATTGAATTACTTTATTTTCCGCTTTTATGAAACGCTGAGAAGGAAGATGTGAAATTTCCTACTATAGCGTGAATTATATTTAACTTGCACTACCACTCAAACATGTCTTTTGAACTTTCAAGAGCACGGTCTACATCAGTTTTCAACGTCACGTTTTTGTACTTATATTTGTACCAGATTCTTTTTCCTCAATTTAGACATAAATTGTGACTAAATTTCGCTAACATGAAGATTTACATTTTGCGGTTTTATGCACGCCACTAAAACCAACTGCCATGCTAAACGAAAAAAAAAAAAAAATCATGCAATGAATAACGACGTTACTATGTATATATAAAAACAATATATATATATGTATATATATATATATATATATATATATATGTTTCTTGAATTTTTTGAATTTTAATTTTAAATTTCAGCAATTTTTTAATACGAAAATATTGATTCAAAAGGTGTGATTTGTATTACTGTATGCCATTGAAAAATATATCCTATTTCAAAATCCCCACTTAGAGATATGCGTAAGGGGATTAGTGCTAATATTGTATTTTTGTAATTTAATATTATTATTAAAATAAAAAAAATGTTCTACAGTAAAACTTTTAATAATATGTTCTCCGTGGCAAGCTAGCTGTTATTCCCTGTTACTATTATAGCGTAGATCTAGACTGCGTTACGCATCAACCGACTATGCGCCAATTGTAAGTAACGCAGTAATAATTTTTCAGTTTCTAAACAATCTTACAAAAATATTCTATACCTATATTCTGATGTTGTAAATGTTGCCTTTATGTGATTAAAATAATGTCTCAGACATTAAAAATTTAAAGTATATTTTACTGACAACTTACAACTGGCGCATAGTCAGTTTATGCATTAAAACTTCATGCCTACAATCACGTGATATATTTGTCACATGCGCAGAAGTCTATTATCGCGCTATCTTATATCCGCTCCATGAGTGAAACCTTTGCCAATATGACATTTGAAGTCCCACAAAGAACAGGACACACATTTTATGCTATGCCATGTCACAGAATAAATAAGTAGTATATACGAACTAATTACAGTGTCTCAAGCAGTACGAGTGGTTAAATAAACAATTGTTCTGATCCACAAGACGTTGTTCACATTCTTATGCGCCCTGAGAGCTGGAAGTTCCCCTCTGTCGCTTCTATTAGCATTATTAAATTCTCTGACCATGGTCTACTTTCATTTCCCACTAGGTGGATGGTTTCCATTCTTCGCCATGCTAAAAAAAAATATGTGTCCATTGTAATATACGGTAGGCCTACAGTATTTTATAAAATTCCGAAAAAGAATTTGGTTGGTAAATGTAATAAAAAATATATAAATTGACAGCTAACGAAACAAGGTGTTATATGTAAATTTTTTACGTTACGGATCACGATTTCTCTATTCATTCACTTTAGAAGGCAGGCTTAACTTTCCTCCTTCAAGTTCCTTAGTATCAGACAGGTACAGGAATAGACTTTTGTTCCGCCAACGCAACAGTCGGAGTATTCGGAATATTTCCCATGGTCGTCCTGGCATTTGAAATTGGCGCGCGGCGGGTCACGTCCCGCGATATCATAACGGCCGTACATGGCGGTCGGAAGGCCGGCGCGGCGCCAGGCGCTGATGTATGTGAAGGTCGGCAGTTGCAGGAAACAAACTCGGGGAGAGGCGAGACGGACAAGCCAAAGAAGGCGAAAATGCTGGAGGGGCAGGTGCCAGGGGACGACAGGTCGTTCTGGAAGCTCCACGACTTGTAGCAGAAGCAGCGGCAGGTGAAGAACCCTGTACAGCACGCCCTGGATGCCGTGAGAGTCTTCAGCGCTGGTGAGGTATGGCATGTATGGTGAGTATGGAGCAGCGCCGGAATGAAAGGGCGGGGGAAACGGGAGATCCCTGAGAAAACCCGCCGACCAACGACATCGTCCGGCACAATTCCCACATGCGAAAATCCGGGGACCGACCCCTCCTGGAATCGAACCCGGATCGCCTTGGTGGGAGGCGATAGGTCTGACCTCTCGACCACCGTGGCCCCCTTATTTTTTTACTCGAAAACAATGAATACTACCGCCCAGTGCTACATAAATAAACGTTCGCTAATAGTATATCTACTCGACGAAAAAAATCCTATCTAGTTATGATGAGTAGTTTAGATATTATCGACTGATGAGTAGTCCAGTTGTTTGCTTGACATCTTACAACCACATAACCCAGGCGTAGGCCGCTACAGCATCATGCAAAATACAGTAACACAAAATATTATTGCGGTTTTCCAATATCTTTATCAATCACACACGGCGCAGGAAGCTATTTATAACTAGACAATACAATTTTTTCTTTAAAAACGGAGCTTCTTTGGCACGAAAAATATTCGAGGTTTTCCACGTACTTTGTTGGCGAGGACTCTTTTGAAAGTGCTTGTTTTGCAATTCTTGGCGGTGAGCTCTGGCCTCGCTCTTTTAAACATGCAGTTCGCGTGCAAGGACGAGTTATTTATGGTTTGCGACGACAGAATGTGATGTCTCCTAGCGCATTCTGCAACCCACTCTCACATGCGGTTGCACCAAGTTTATAGCTTATTCAACTTCGCAGACAACCACGTACGACAAGGAACGGCAGGTTTAAGCCTGAGTCTTTACATTCTGGAAAAACAAATAACTAAGGGTCCTGGATTGCATCGAAAATATTTTTTTGCACAAGCTCGGTTCACAGCCCTTGCGTTTAGTTTGGCTCTGTTTCATAATTATTAGCAGCGTGTCTATGTGGAGAGACGTCGCTTATTTGACTGTGCCATTCAGAACAGAGGTATTGAGACACCACACGTATCTGATTTGCAGGTATAATACACAGTAAAAAAATTTTGTACATTTACAAAAAGGTTCATTGGAAACGAGTTTCCAAAAAAAATTTTGTAACATTTACGAAAAACTTATACTTTTATAAATTTATTTATGTATTTACAAACATTTATATATATATATATATATATATATATATATATATATATATATATATATAAACACATTTTGTACATTTAGGCCTACAGCTAATATCTGGTTAACTTTACAACAATTTTTTGTAGTGTTATAAAAATTTTTTTTTGGAAACAAGTACGAAATGTTTTGTAAAATGTCACAGGTCTGCTAGGTTTATTTTGTTTCAAATAGAAAAATTTGCTCATTAACAATTATTTTACTAGTTCCCAAAGGTGTTTAGAATATTTGTAACTACTTTAAAAGGTTTCTGATGTCTTTCTTTTATTACCTGACTGATAATGTTCTGATATTAGTTTACAAAATTTTCCTTGTAATTGCACTTTTTTTTACTGTGTACCAATACGCATGGGAGTTAAAACGTTAAACCAGTGATCATAAAGTAGAGCTGCAGATGTGCACGTATGACAAATGAAACAAGTTGACGCAAAAATGTTTCCGGGAAACGCCAGGGTCAATGCAGATAAAACATCCAAGTATAACTACAGAACAGTAGTTCACATACACCCTTCAAATGTGTTAAATGATAGAAAATAATGTTCTGGAATTTAGTCCATTCCAAGTTGTGGTAGCAGCCAAACAAATAACAACGCTGATAGGAGATTATTAAAATAAAATAATTAAAGGAATTACTGAAATCTGATTTTAAATTTTGGTTTAAGAAAGTGAACAAAATTAAACAAAATACAGCTGTAAAATTGTTTTAATTCTTGCAACACCAGCAACGAAATACCAATGTGTATGTTAAGGAACCAAATATTGGCAATTGAACTACCTCAAGCCTTACAATAATTTACAGTTTCCAGAACGGACCGTAGTCAAAAATTATTAGGGACATGAGAAAATCGCGTTTTCTTTTAGACAGCAACTATAATTCCTCAAACGGTAAATTCGTGTCACTTTTGCATTTTGGCTTTTGACTTATTTGGCACCTCGACTATGTCGCTGAGTCAATAATAAAAATGTAACTAAATGCAGGCCCATATCATTGTAACAGCGATCAGATAATGAACAGCTGCTGTTTGCTTGAGTGCACATATATTCTTAGAGTCTAGCCTACATGCCAGTGAATCCGTTAATTTTTCCGACCTCTAATAATGAATTGTTCTCCGATATCTTGTTGCTTTTGAGCTTACTTCACCATTACGTAACGACCGACGAATCAAGTGTTTACTTGTCTATGGTAGCGGCATAAATCACTTGTGAACCAGGGTTTCAGGCACAGAATAGCAAGGTATACAGAAGGGAAACTACCGTACGTGAAGCGAACTCGAGTCGCACGTAGTACCAGCTGGGGCGCACAAGTCGGCAATTTGGGGAAATACATTCGCCAATCAGTAGCCATGTACAAGCATTCCAGACTATGACCAAACCAATAGAGTATAGCCCAATGCTTACAATGGTCAATCGGACTGAAGGTCCATGTCTGGAGCATTCTGCAGCTAGTAACCGACTGGGTATGCTCAGAGCCGCTAATTTGTGGTGAAAATAATTTTGCACCTGTTTGTTTCAATATCCTATGTGTAGAAACCGGAACAATTCGTGGGTTCTGTAGGCTAGCCTCCAAGAATGTATGTGAAATAGTGCAGACATCATAGCTGCTCGCTGACACAGTGGAATGGGCCTGTATTCAGTTACAGTTTTATTATTGGCTCGGTTACTTCCGGGAAGTGTCGAGTAAGTCAACGGCCAATTGTGAACGTGATACAAACTTATAATTACTTGAACTCTAGCCTGCGCCTAAAAGAAAACGCGAACTTTTCAGGTCTTTAAATATGTGCACTCCCACAAGTCTGCTTCATGGTCAACGATTGTGTGTTTCTTCTCTCAGCGTCTAGGGATTCTACCGGCAAATCACATACGTGTGGTGTCCCTGTAACAGAATTATGATTGGCACCGTCAATTAAGAGATGCTTCTGCATGAATGCATGCGATCAAAGGCGTAGCAATGGATTTGTGTAAGATGGGGGTTTAACCGGATAATAATACGAAGAATACCGACCACCCTTTTAAAGTAGGGGGTCAGGGGGTGTTCCCCCAGGGAAAAATTTATTTAAAGGTGTAAAATAGTTATATTTTAGCAGTTTTTCGTAACGAAACATTGCATATTATACTGGTAAAAATATTTAAATATTTTAATGTGATTTTTTTTTTTCAATTTTTTGTTGCTGATTGGAGGTGTTAGAACCCCCAACCCCACCTCCACTCCCCCGACTATACCTACGCAATGCTATCCAAAAATCCACGAATCAGAGTTGCAATTGCGTGCGTAAGGCTTTGTAACAAAGTGGTGCAAATCTTTTTTCGTGAAAATCAGCGGTCTCAAAATATACGCTAACACGAAAATGCCCGGCCAGGTTATTTCGCTTCTATAAACCTACCTGCTACGTGTTGGGGCAGAAAATCTCAACTCGGAGAAGCTCCATACAGAGTAGAACATTTTAGCATTGGGCTCTAAGCTTTTATGAGGGCAACTTTGGACAAAAACTACATTATTTTGCGAAATGTCAGTGACTTGCTGGCGGCTGTTACGAAACGCGTTTGACTACTGCAAGCCAGTAGTAAATAAGGAAATAATGCCGCTTGCTACCTGCTTGTACGGTTATAAGCCAATAGATAATCGATTGTGGCCAGTGGGTGTATAGGACTGACAAGTCTATGCTGCTGCCAGATGAATCCGCGAAATTGACGTACCTCTAAATATCGTATGAGGAGGCTACCTGAAAGCCAGAGTGTTACACATCGGATGCGGATCTGATATCGGGCGCCAGTAGGCATCTGCTGGTCCCGGAGAATGACATGAAACGAAGCTCTGTAGTATAACGGAATGAGAAGGACGGAGGAAACGGGAGATCCCCGAGAAAACCTGCAGACTAACGACATCGTCCGGCACGATTCCCACATACGGAAGTCCGGGAACCGGCACCGCCGGGAATCGAACCCGGATCGCCTTGGTGGGAGGCGGGTGCTCTATAACAATTGCGCCAACTGCAGCCCCCAAGAACGTTAGAACTCACTTATCAATTGCTCCCAATTTTACTGGGTTGGTAGTCCGTCAAGTCTGATAGTAAAACGTAACGTGCGAAATTACTGGTCAACTATGACATTTTACTACCACTTGTCCAAATACATGTCACTGCCTTGAAGTCTACAACGTCACAAACAATTTTGAACCAATTTATATTGTTTTCAAAAACATAGCTGACGTTATAGAATTCCCCGCAGATCTAAAAGTGCTTTCAGTTACGTTATACGTGGCACGCGCTGACTGTCGTTAGCTTTCTTTTATGTGTTTACAGTAAAAACAGACCTGGTTTCAAGTAGCCTTATTCGTATTACAGTGATGACGCAACATGTGTGACTAAGCATCGAAAACTTAAAAGGGTTACACAATGCAAAACCGTAGTGTTTTTTTTTTAAAGAAAAGCATTACGTATACTGCAACACTGCGAAAAATTATGAACAGGATATTTCATCTACAGAAACACATAATTTAACAAAAAAATTACAATATATGGGTAACTTAATATATTTTACTCTCACGAAATGGGCATTCCTTTCTTGACGCATAGTATTTAAATTTCCAACGTTGAATTTGATCGTTAATAAAAAAACGTCTTCATTCTTTTGCTAAATCATACTACACTCTTAAAATACTCGTACTTTCCTTTAACAAAATGTTTGCTGCTGCAAAGAAAAATGCTGTTTAAATATTAGCCGTTGCAAAAGCAATTACATTGCAGCTATTTTTTATAATTTTGTCATAATTCGTCATTTGTAGGAAAATATTTCATCGGATTTAATCAAACTCGGGATATATATATAAACAAACTAAGCTGACTTTACTTTTCTGTGTTTTGATCATACTATGTTCATGTTTTCAAAATGACGGCCGTGTTTATATTTTTAGCATTGAATGACATGAAATATTTTTTTACAATTTCATCAAACTAGGTACACATAAACTATTTACAAAGCTGACTATACATTTGTGTAATTCAATCGTTCTGTGTTCATGTATGCAAAATAGTGGTCGCTTTTTATATTTTTACCATACTATTAGGCTACATTTCTTACGAAATTTTTTTTTAGAATTTCACCAAACTTGGTACATACATAGGTACTAAATACAACTGACTTGACTTTCGTGTATTTCGATTATCACGTGTTCATGTTTTCAAAATGGCGACCATGTCATATTTTTAGCATAACTTGACACATATTAGAAAATGTTTTGCCGAAGTTCATTAAACTTGATATAGGCTACTTGTACTACTTAATAAGTTGACTTGAAATTTGTGTATATCGTTCATCTTATGTTAATATTTTTTTTAGTTGCGGCCATTTTTTTAGCATAATATATCACATCTCAGGAAATACTTTTCTGCATTTTATCAAATTTAATAAACATATACAAATAAGTAAGCTGACTTGGCTTTTGTATATTTTTTTCATACTGTGTTTATATTTTCATAAATGCGGCCTTTTTTTAGCTTAACATAACTGAAAACATTTTTTTCCGATTCTTAATAACCTTGGTAGGCATATACAGTTTGGTGAGTAAACTTGATTTCTGTCTGCATTTTTCGCTCACTTTACATTCATATTTGCAAAACGGCCGTCATTTTTTATGTTTATAGCAATTTGACATATCTGAGGAAATATTTTTTGCTAACTTTATTTTAAACATAAGTTAGTGCACATATACTACTTCTCAGCATACTGACATGACTTTCGTGTATTTCGCTAACCAAATTTTCATATTTTTATAATGGCGGACATTTTTATATTTTCAGCTTAATATGATATATTTGAGGAAATATTTTACCGATGTTCATTAATCTAGGCACACACATACTACTTAGCTAGTTGACTGGACTTTAGTGTATTTAGCTACTTTGGTCATATTTTGAAAACGGCGGCCATTTTTTATCTTTGTGATAGAATGAAATATCAGAAAAAATTTTCCCGAAATTTATGAAACTGGGTATACATATATTACTTAGTAAAGTGGCTTAAAAATTGTGTATTTCGTTTATCGTCTATTTGTAGTTTTAAAACGGTAGCTATACGTGTATGTGTGTGAATATACAGCGTGGACCAGAATTCATGTGCCAAACTGCGAGACGGGATTGTTTATGTAAAATAAGAGAGGATTACATTGAACAACTCTATTGTGCGATGAATATTTAGGGAGCTACAAGACGTTGAAAACAAAATTTTGAAATACATTTATTGATAAATACTAGAAAGTATAATATATGGAGCCGCCAAAATTATCGTAGAGCTCTAATAATTGGAACAAATAAATCTGTGAAAATGTGGCTGAGCAACGTTCCTCTTCACTGCTTATGTAGGGGTTACTCAACCTATTTGTGTAAGTAACTTTTAAATACTAAGCGGTAATAAAATATTCGATGCATATCATTGCTTATCGCGCAAAATAGTGGGGAAAATACCTCTTGTGTTTATTTACTCCGGTAAACCGTTTTCGAGAAAATGCTAATCAAAATACGAAATCGGAGTGTAATCCCGCAGAGGTAGGCAATACAATAGTTGTCTGGGCCATGCTAATTGCAGCATTGAATGATTTCATTGAATAAAGTAGCACGAGGAATAGGCATATTTTGGCTCACCACAACCCCCATCACATGCAGCCTATGGGCAACCAAGTGCGCTACAGTGTCAACATGTAGGCTGGCATTCTAACAATTATTTGTTGGTACTTTATTTGCTGCCTGGCCGCCTCAATGGAGTCCATTACTTAACGTTCCTGCAGGATGTATTGTCGGAATTGCTGGATGAAGTACCATCGACAATTCGCCGTACCATGTGGTTTCAGTACGATGGGGCATCACCACATTTTTCTGCTGCCGTATGTTGCCATCTTAACACCACGTTTGCAGGTTGCTGGATAGGCGAGGGCCCATCCATTGGCCGGCTCGACCTCCAGACCTGACTCCATCGGATTTTTTATGGGGTCATATCAGCTCCTTGATTTACGAAACGCCTGTCACTAGCCAGGAAGATCTCGTGGCATGTGTGATAGCCGCATTTGATCGTGTACGTGCCATACCAAACACTTATGCACAAGTCCGGGCGAACTTGATCCGCCGTTGCCAGCTGTGTTAAAGTAAGGCGACGTAAATTAGAACACTTTTGTAAATACGCATTGATGTTAATAAATACATATGTAGTACGTACAAATGCTATCTGTGCTCCTTTTTGTCCTATGTTCCTTGTTCTGTACACGTGACCTCAGTGGTAGGTGTAGGCAATTACTGCTAACCAGCGTGTTTTCTCAAGATCCATTTTCTTCCTCTTGCATTTAGCCACTGCTTTATTTACACTTAATTTCAACATCATTAGTGCTCAAGAAATTGCTGTTAAGAGACTTATGTAGCGAATGTAATTTCCCTTGAGTGAAGTACGAAAACAGGAACGTGATTAGGCCGACTTTGCTACATGTGGCGTACTAATTGGCGTGCAGTATTTTTTCTAGTATTAAATTTTTATGGAACTTTTAGTCGTAACTCTACACTTTTATTTATAGGTAGTATCAAATACCTCATCATTGCTTATTTGCGTGTCTTTGTTCATATGAATTCGAGTGATATTTGAATGCTGCTTTTAGTTTCTTTGTGGTGCCCCAAAATAATTATTATAATAAGAATGCTGCATGTTTAAATGTTATTATTTCAAGTGCGTGTTATTTTGTTAGATACACGAGTTGAGAATATATTTAGCAGATTCGCGTAAAAATGAAACGAAATCACTTGGCACCCTACACCATCGTTCATACAACACCCAAATCTGGCTACTGTATTCAATTTACACATTCAATACTGCAATGATCATGGCTCAGAAAGCCTTTGTATTGCCTACCTCTGCGGGGATACACTGCGCCTTCGTATTTTGATTCGCATTTTCTCGAAAACGGTTTACCGGAGTCAATTGACACAAGAGGTACTTTCCACATGATTATACGCGATAAGCAATGATATGCATCGAATATTCAAATACTGCTCAGTATTTAAAAGTTACTTATACAAATATGTTGAGTAACCCCTACTTAAGCAGTGAAGGGAAACGTTGCTCAGCCACATTTTCACAGATTTATTTGCTTCGATTATTAGAGCTCTATGCCAATTTTGGTGGCTCCATCTCTTATACTTTCTAGTATTAAAAAAAAAAAAGTATTTCAAAATTTTGTTTTTAATGTCATAGCTCCCTTAATATTCACCGCACAATAGTTTTGTTCAATGTAATCCCGCTTTATTTTATATAAACAAGAGTTTGGCACATTAATTCTTGTCTACGCTGTATACATACATATACATATATATCACTTATTTAAGGAAATATTTTTCCGAATTTGAACAAAATTGTTTTACAAATATTACTTATAAATTTGACTTGACTTTTTTTCTCATTTCGTATTCGAATTTTAAAAAAAAGAGGCTGTTTGAACACATTTTGATTGCTGTAGTTATCTAGCTAAGGAACCATTCTTCAGAACTACTTCATACTCGGAATACAATATATAGTACTTAGCAAGGTTAATTGACTTTTAGATTTTGTTCACCGCCCTGTCCGTATTTTCTAAATGTTGGCCATTTTACCATATTGTGATTACAGAAGATATGTCAGGAACCGTTCTTCAGCATTACATTAAACTAAGCACTCACATAGTACTTAGAAAGTTAATTGACTTTTATGTGTATCTGTTTATGCCGTTTTTATGTTATCTAAATGGTTGCATTTAAAACATTTTAAGATCACATAAGATGAGAATAGCCATTTTTCACAATATTATCAAACACTGGACGCATATATTTCGAAGTAAAGTGACACGACATGTATACATTTTGTTCACGTTGTGTTGACAGTTACACAGTGGTGGAATTTTAAACAAATGTTTATTATACGAGGTATCTAAATATCATTTAACAGATTTTCAACCAACCTCATAAGTTAGTAAGCGCTAAATACAACGACTTTAGTTTTATGTACATTGTTAATAATTTATACAGTTTTTAAAAACTGTTATACTTCGAAATTTTTATGACACGATGCACCTGAGTACTTTTCTCCAAACTTTCATCAGACTCTGTACACATCTAGTACTTAGTAAGATAACATAATTTTAAAGTAGTTATGTCATGTTACGTTTCGTAATATGTACTACCAAATTTCGATAATTTCACGAAAATGAATGTAAAGAACTGCAGGACAGATGGATTGAAAATGTAATATTCATAAACTTTATTAGCAAAAGTTTTTATTGTTATAGGTCCACCACGATAGAAGACAGCAACATACTGATATAAATTCACATTATTATCATTTCATATTTCTAGATGTACGTAAACGAT
Source organism: Medauroidea extradentata (assembly GCA_003012365.1). NCBI lineage: Eukaryota > Metazoa > Arthropoda > Insecta > Phasmatodea > Phasmatidae > Medauroidea > Medauroidea extradentata. Next base: position 45,390 of record PNEQ01069594.1, on the reverse strand, counting down.
TTTATCTTTCAAGGTTAATTTACACCCATGGTTGAGAAAAGTATACGTATCAGTTATGCTTGTAACTTCTTGTTCGCACATTAATTTCAAGAAAACTGAAAATTTAATTAATTTTTTAAAATTGATTTTTGTACCACGCCCTTATTATTAAGAGCTAACAAAACTCTCCAAATTTGAAACTGGCACGAATTGACTTACAAAAAACAGCATTTATTTACCATGACATGAGCGCCAGTCCTGTTGGTCTCATTATTAGAGACAACGGTTTGTCTCAAAAACATTCCGCCAGTAAAGAGGGAGCACAGGTAAATGAATCAATTCAGCCAATCATTTTTGATAAGAATAATTTAGCACCAACTTGTTTCAGTACATTATGAGTACATCTGCAGCTCTGCTTCTAAGTCAGTGATTACATATTTTTAACTCTCAGTGTCTTGGGAGCCCGCCCGCTGATCACAGACGTGTGGTGCCTCAGTAACCTTATTCTCATTGGCACAGTCAACTGAGTGACGTCTTCGCGCAAAGACACACTGTCAATAACCATGTAAAACAGTTGCTTAAAAGGCACTGAGACCTGTTGATGCAAAATTCTTTTCAAAATAAATCAGTGGTTCCACAGGATGTATCATTACAGCGGTTACATACTTTCAGGGGAGATAGAGTACACCCAAACGATGGGAAATCATATAGTAATGCATGGTGGGAAACGCTTTCCTGCGACACAAAACACAAGAAATAAAGGACACGAACAAGAGGAGAAAACATGTTTACTATTCTTAATACGAAAAACTAAGAAAAAATAACAAAAAGAGACATCGCTCGTCATCACCAGCCAAAGACTTCCCAGCATTTTTGCCGTGTTAGGGTTATCTCTCCTGAAAGTTTGTAACAGCGTAACTGCTATACCCTGTGTGTGTGTGTTATTGACGCCTGCGAAATTGACATTTATAATCTGTAGGGGCCAGAAAATTTCGCGGATTCAGTGGCCTGCATGTTAGAATGAACTGTCCTGTGCATACTCAAGTCCCGACTATTTGTCCATTAGCAGCAGACAATGAACGAATAGACGAGGCTTGATTATGCATAATACAATGCATTATAGCATGCGGGTCATTGAATCCGCGACATTTTTCGGCCCCTAATAATCTGCATTCGCGGGTTCTACTGGGAAAGTAATTGAATAGGAATTAACGGTATTGTTCAAGTCAATGTGGCGAATGTTACACCAACTGGTATATGTAACTTCAATGACTTTAAAGGCAGATACAATGAAGTGTTACTAATATAATTACACTATACAAATAGGAAAGACTACTCGCTAACCCCTTAACAGAATATATTGGTCTGTCAGTAGGAGTGGTTTTGGAACCGCGGTGATCGAGGAGTCAGACCTCTCGCCTCCCAACTTGGCGATTTGGGTTAGTGTGAGTGAGTGAGAGATTTTCGTCAGCGTTCAACACGAGGTCTTTAGCGCTGGTGAGGGGTGACGAGGGGAGTATGGAGCAGCGCCGGAATGTGAGGGTGGGGAAACGGGAGTTATCCGTGAAAACCCGTCTACCAGCGGCATAGTCCTAAAGGATTCCCACATGAAAAAATTCCTAGGACCGAACACGGATTGCCTTGGTGGATCTGGGTCCGATCCACAGCGGGTTCGGTCCCGGATTCTTCGCATGTGGGAAACGTTGGCCGGCGGGTTTTCTCTGGGAACTCCCGTTCGCCCGCCTCTCTCGTTCCGTCGCTTCTCCACACATATATCACTCTCACTTAATCCATTCTTCAGGTCGGACGGGCGACAGATATTTCTCTCTAGTCGAGCAGCCGACCCATCCTTCATCGCGGCTTTCTGTCATACAGAATGTGATCCTGCCCGAAGGCGGGAACACGTGGCGGATTTTCAGTAGGATCTCTTTGTATTTAACTATCGGTATTACATTTAACTATTCAAGATAGTATGTTAATGACATGAGTTATTATATATACTTAGTTTCACTCCGTAATTATTTCATTGTGACATTTATTCTTCATTTCTAGAGACCTTAAATATTCGCGTTTTCTTTTATGGGCATCACAGGCTAGACTTCCAGCACCTATAGGTCTGTATTACGTTCGCAATTGGCTGTCGATTTCACAAATATTCTTGGAGGCTAGCCTACAGGTCAGGGAACCCGCGAATTTTTCCCGTCTCTATTCATTGTGTGTGTTGTTCGTCGGAAGAGGAGGAACTCAACGAAGGCCTGGGCGGAGTGACACAAGGTTGAGACGGACGGTGTCAGGGCGGAAACTGCCGCTCTAGTCAACGAGGGCGGGCTTGGCCCAGGTCTCGTCATTACGGCCACTCCTGTTGTCCTGCTCCGAGGCCACACCTTGACCTTACAGGTCACAGGCGACGAGCCCAACTGCTCCCACGTCGAACTACCGAGCCAGTTCTGTGTATATGCGTGGTGAGGGGGCGGAATACGAGAGCGACGCTCCTTAAACCAACACTGAAAGAAATATTTACCAAAGATTTAAAGACAAGTTAGGTACTTATTTCTCACACTAGTGCAAAAAATAAAAAATAAAAATTAACAGGATGCTCTGAAAAAAATTCAAGACTAAAAGCAGACATGCGACGCATAATTTTGTGTGGGCGTTTTGCGAAATAACGCACTGTTCGTCCGCAAAAAAAAAAAAAAAAAAAAAAAAAGCATATTTATTTGCTTTTGCACTGTTTTCATAGCGAAATTGTTGATACTTTGGGTGCAAAATCTGGAAAACTATGATATAATTGCTGCCAAAAAATAGGTACAAATAATGAAACATTTGCGGCACAACTATTTATGTTGCTTAAATTTCTTTTTTCTCCAAAATCACTGTAAAACTACCGGGCGAAGTCTTAAATATGGGTAAATAAAAGTTTATTTAAGCTATCAAATTATTACAGGCTATCAAAAGCAGCGCACCTGAATCTGTTGAACCAACAAAATAACTAGTTTCTTTTGATCGTATCATCTTATGACCGGAGTCATGCACATCTCGGCTTCTTGGGTTGAGGCTATGTTCACACGTCTAGTTTACTATTTCTTCCGACGTTTCGGTACAGCACAACTGGGCTCTGATTGACTGGCACACGGGTAACCGAACAACTGGACCTCAATGCGACCTTGATGATGGCACTTACTAGCAACTACTTGAGCCACTGAATTTTGGTGAGAAAAATTTGCATCAACTTGTTTCAATGTCTTATGTGCACATCTGCAGCTCTGCTTAGTGGTTTATGCGGAGGCGTCACATAGATGACTGTGCCAATGAAAGTACGGTTACAGGGACACCACACGTCTGTGATTTACCGGTAGAATCTCAAGACAGCGAGAGTTAAAAACGTGCAATCACTCGCAATGAAGCAGAGCTGCAAAAGTGCGTGTTAGGCAATTGAAGCCAATTTGAGCTAAGTTATTTTCAGGGGCGTCGCGTGGAATGTTCCAAGGTGTGCGGTGACCAGCAGTGACTATACACAACACTGAGTTGTCTGAGGAACCATTAGACTTGTATGGTCAGGAACACTCCACAGCCAGTAACGTACAAGAGGCAAGGTAGGAATTATCCTATAATATACACACCTTGGTCTCTGATACAACACAACTGCTCAAAGCGTATAGTCGCTGCTAATACCGCACGCCTTGGAGCACAACCACGCTACGCCACTGGTTCTTTTCACCAAAAATCAGTAGCTTAAAAATTACCATACGAACTGAGGGGAGTGTGTCAGTTTGTAATTGCATACAACGGTATGCGTTTAGCATGCAATCTGTAGGCAGTCAGTCTGTATTTTAGACAAGTGTCGAAATTTATTTTTTTGTGTTATAAATTATGGTAATTTTCCTCAGTACATTTCCCAGCTACGGTCAAGTCCACTGCTGCTTTGCAGTCTGTTTTCGTTGCAGCATTGATGATGGCTTCCGAAAAAGAGACTTTAGCATTAAGAAATATTTGGCTAATTACGATGCACTACATTATAATATCAAGTGTTCCAAAACGACCGTTACGTACGAATTATTAAACCGTTGGGGCGGCAACTCCAAAGAGTAAGCAGTATCTGATTGACTCCAACACGTTTCCATAAATGGGCGAATGTAAACAGCAACGTTTTGTGAACTTGCATCAGTTATTATCCTCATCGGATATGCAAAGAATGTATTCGCGTGTTTACTTTCTCATCCGTGCTTAAGAACTCACCCGATATTTACGCTCCCAGTCTCCCATTAGGTAAACTTCAAAATGCTCAAAGCAAATTGCCGAAAGTTAATTTTTTTTTAAACACTACTGGTTGGCTTTTAATTTCCTGACACCTCCTGCTGACGTCCTTACTTTGCGTACTACATAGTACCGAGAAATTCCTAGACTTGACTATTGGACAATGCTTTCTTAAACCTAAACTTTTTCTTTTTCATTGACTGTTGTCACACTGAGTAGCTAGTCCCACACGAGATGTTTTATAACGGAATTCGTTTGTTGGTTTTTTGAGGGTTTTAATTCGCTGAAAACTTTCTGAAATATACTTTGGCCCTATTTCAAAAGTAACATAAATATACATGGTAAGAATTTAGCTTAACCTAACATTGTTTCGCTTCGGGGCAAGAAAATTCCACGGGATATATGATCTTAGAATCCAGAGTACTATGTACAGTCGTGCCACGCCTGTTTCTTCATTGGTCGCAGAAACCCGGATATTTCGTGGGTTCTATGACCTACGTGATGGTCTTTAGAGTCATGTGTGTACTCTGTCCTCAGATAGTTGTTCATTGGCTGCTGCTTCAGTGAGTGGCCGGTTGTACATCTGACAAGGTAGCGCTGGGGGACACAGTGAGCGGTTTTATGCAGGTACACTACAGGTTCAAAGACCTCAAAGCAGGGGCATAATTTGCTTAATTAATAAAAAAAGATGTAACAAGGTCACTGTCGCCAAAAAAATCTTGTCCCCCCCCCCCAAGAAAGACCTGAAATGACGCCCCTGCCACAAAGATGAATTAAATAAACGGTGACACAACTGCAAATGGATCTATAACTTACAGGAATTTGAAATCTTATATATATATATATATATATATATATATATATATATATATATATATATATATATACTCTCAGGCTAGAGACAGAGAATTTTTTTGCAAGAACATTTTTGCACCATCTTGTCTTGCGTGCACATGTGCAGCTCTGCTTCATGGTCAGTGTTCTGAAGCTTATACTCTTAAAATGTAAATGCCATAGGGTCATACCGCCCGAAAATCATTTATGCGTAGTGCCGCAGTAATCTTGTCTTGATTGGCGCGTTCAAATGATGTCCCTGCACAAATATACAATGCAAGAAGTACACCTAAGGAAAAGATAAGAGCTGGTGCATAAAATCTGTTTGCGAAAATTTCAGGTCCCTCTCTATAACATAGGAAATATATTAACTTTTGGCATTTGTTTATGTTACGGGTGTTCGAATTATAATAAACAGACTGTTTGGAAATACAATTTCCAAACTCAAGACGCAGTTTCTTTGGACCAGTTCCATTAGTAAATCCGAAACACCAGTATTCTGAAAATATTTTAATATCATTTATGGTTGACTTTCTATCACGGTAAATTTTTTTCTTTAAATGTTTAGGAAGTAATTAACCTAAACGCAGTATGGGACAGTTACCATACTTCCGCCTTGTAAATATGCAAACTTTTACACTTGTACAATACAAGTCTGGTAACTTGAGTAGACATTTGACTGTTTTATAAAACGTTTATGAGCGCTGCCATGGATGTCTGGGAAACTATTCTACCATACCTACTTTCTTAGCGCTTCTATACGCATGTGTGGCAAATTTACGAACTATTTTTTAGAGTGATACATCATAACAATATTTTCATTGAAATTACTCAAATATATTGTTATAATGCTTGTTATACAAATTCGTCCGGTATTAGTAATTGATTTTTACATACGCATTAGCTGGTGTCTCTAAAAATAATATATTCATAACTGAACAATTATATATGACTAATGGATTTATGAGGCACGAGTATTTCGCGCATTAATCTGGTAGTAGTCTAGACTTCTCAGTCATATACACACACTGGCCAAAGTCGAATATCCATTGGCTCCTAACCGTACATGTGGGTAGCCCCACGTGTTATTTTATTATTTACTAATGGCTTGCAATCTCCAAAGGTGTGTCAAAACAGCTGTCGTCTTATGACGGAAGTTACAGTGATATATAGTTTATAGGCGTTCTACCTGACCCACAATCAATACGCGAAATACTCGTGCCCCTAATTATGAGTTATAGCAACCAGTGGCTGCTCGTAGGTTTTTGTGAGGTAAGGCATACGCTGGTATGTAAGTGCCCCTTATTGCTTGTTTTTAAAAGTTATGATTGCCCTACAGCTTTTGCCTACGGCCAATAACCCGAATCAATACTAGAAAACGAAATTCAATAACTAGAATCAATATAATTTAACAAGACACTCTATTAACTGTAAAAACTTCCACATCACAAACACGTAACGTGCCAAATTCCCGACACAGGAACCAAAAAACCGAACTGAACACGGAGGTGGCAACTGCAGCTTATTACTGACTGGTCACAACAGGATATGCAGCCAGTAGATATTTCATGGAATCATGATCATTGGTATACGGCGGCGCGTTCACAGGAGTGTACGGTTCTCGACAACTTGTGCCCTGTCAACAACCCTCGGGCCTCGAGCCGCCACTGAGTGCAAGGTTATGGTAGACTACATTTAAAATATGTTAAGTAATCAAAATGATGCAAGTTCTGATCAGGAAAAAAATTCAATCAACTGTAACATCTTAATAAACGACTATAGGCGCAGCACGGTATTATCTATCTTTTAGAAACGCGACAGTTGCAGAAATGGGACTGAAAATTTTACATTTAGTACTCTACAAATATTGGTAATATTTTTATTTAAAATAGTTGCCATTTTTCAAAATGGACATTTATAAAAAAGTTGAACTTGCTATGCTAAGGAACTACCGTCGCTAAAATTAGCTCATTAAATTTTAGTCTCCAGGTCCTCACTATTGTTTGACAATTATTTCTGAAAATATTTCTACGAACGAGCACAGTAAATAGCTGTTTGATGATAAATAGTCACCTGTTTTCCACGAAAATATTTCATAACAATCTACAGTAGAAAATACGGTGTGTCGGATCTTCACCCAGGAATGATTGCTTTTAACTGCTTCGCGTTTATATGTACCTGCACTAGAAGTAGTTAGAGCACTCGCCTCCCACCATAGCGATCAGGACTCCATTCCCCGTGGAGCTGCTCCCAACTTTCGCATGTAGGAAAAATGGCGGACGTTCTAGCTGGTCGATGGGTTTAAGTCTCGGGTATCGTCCGTCGTAACTCATGCCCAAAGCCAATTATTTTTGGTAAAAATAATTTTGCAATTATTTGTTTCAATGCCTTAAGTGCACGTCTGCAGATCTGCTTCAAGGCTAGTGATTGGATGTTTGTAACTCTCAACGTCTTGGCATTCTATTGGCAAATCACAGACGTGTGGTGTCGCAGTAATCTTGTTCTCTTTGGCCCAGTCAACAGAGTGACTGACGCCTCTGCACAAATAGACGCTACATATAACCATGAAGCACAGCTTCAGATGTATTGTATTGAAACAAGTTGGTGGAAAATTAATTTCTCGAAAAATCAGAGGCTGTACTCATACCATCATCAAGCATGTTCAGGATCTCAATATTTAGCCACAGAATATATACGAATACAAAATTGAAATAGCCGGCAGGACGGTGAACTCAGTCACACACGCCAGCAAAATGGCGTCGCTGGCCAGCAACATGACGAGAACGGCTACCGCCAACCAGCGTAAGGTCCTGTCCTGCTAACCAGCAGGCAAGCCAATAGGAAACATGCCGTAACATGCAGGAGCCAAACAGACACGGGGCTGGTATCAACAGCCTCGGGTAGCCAATAAGCCACGTAATTCGAACGTATCGAATGAGTCGCCACGTCATTTCATATCTGTATTACTATTTAGTCTGTGATTTAGCGCTGATCAAACACGCATTCTCCACTCCAAAGGTTGATTTCAAAACACCTAGGTAATCAGCAGACGCACACAACTTTTTTTTATATTTTATAGGCAATTTGTTAGCTAGTTAGGAAGTTTGTGTATGTTAAGAGTGAAAATAAGTATTGATAAGTTTTTCAACACATAATAAGCAGCGCTGATATTGTGATTAAAATGCTGTGATGTTGAATTAATATCTACCGTAAATGCGGAGTTGTAAAACAGACATAGAATACCTAGAAATACAGAAGAGAAACAGTACCACGGGACAGGGGAGCAATACGGGTTAAAGTCATTCGTCTATCAAAAGCTGTGGACGAGCACCCAAAAAATATTTCAGTTTGCAGTAACCAAAAAGACTCAAAATACGTGGTATCACTATAAAAAAATATTAAGCGTAGTATTTCTTAAACACTAGTAGCTTGCATATAATTTTCTCAAGTTGGCGACATTCGTTTTATTCTTCCATATTTTGAATACTGTGAGTACAGTTTTAGTTGACAGTGTTTCTGTCGTTTTTTGTTGTCTAGTATCTGGTAACTACAGCTTACCTTGCTCTCGAGCAGAGTTAATAAAGAGTCGGTCGAGTTGACCATCGTTACAGCACTGGTCATTTTATGAACGCTAGTAAACTTCACTCGGCTCAATTTGAAGAACTTAAATAAAATATTTTTATGCACTCGTGCTAACCTCGTGACATAAACACCTCTGTTAGATCGTGTGGATTCAACTCACCGCAGCGCAATGTTGGGCGCCAGACAGACGGGCGCCTCGACGCCAGTTTGGTAAATTAAAAGCAGCTGCTCAACTAGATCACGTTTCCGAACACGGGTAAACCCTAATGACTCAAGGCACGTTCGAAAGAAATAGCAGTGCATTTATAAATACTCCATTACCCGATAAGGTTAACGCAGCCCCGTTAAAAACTTAGTAGAATTCCAGGTAAGGCATGGTCGCATCACTAGTAAGGGCAAGTGTGCTTTACGGGCTCGTTAACAACGAAGTCATTTAAGACGGTGACACATAACCTGACACAAGACTAGAACTGGGAGAGCAATCGGCCGTGACTAGAGACGATGGTATATCGCGAAAAATTTTTGCGCCAACATACCCTTGAAAACACTGTAGTTTCTCGCAACACAGATTATTGGTTGATATACGTCTGACGCTCCGTAGCTGTCAGCAGACCAATAACAGGCATTAAATATTAGCATTAGCAGGATTCTTATAGACTCAGTCAAATAGGGTAACAGTTACACGTACAAGGAAAGGCCAGTGAGCTTTTGATAAGCTGAAAGTGTGTTGGAACCCAGCAAACAGCAAAGCTTTCCTACGATAAACCATCATCTCTAGCCATGGCCTTTGTTAAGGAACTATTACAGAATTCGCCAGGATCGATTTCGGTTAGCCATAGAAAACTGTAATCGGACCTATACAGAAGCAACACGGAGTAACAGGGTCTTTGGAGTAAGCGTATCTTGACTGTTACTAGAAGCGCGAGGCTCTCTGACACGGACCTCAGGGTTATTGGTTACTGCAACATTGGGAGCATTTCTTATTGGCCGAATCTCGATCTGACGTGTTGCCTGCAGCTACTGAATGTACCGCAATATTGCCTGTCAATATTTCAAGCCAATACAAAATTATATATCTTGCTTGTTTAGCACATATGCACAAATAACAACAATAATATCGTATGAGGAGGGTACCAGAGGGCCAATGTACCGCACCCCAGATGAAGACTTCTGGACGCCCGTAGGCATCGTTTACCCTGAGGAATGATGAGTGAGGGCATACAGTGGGGGTGACACACCCGAATTTTTTTTCCGCGGGAGGAGGGGAGGGGCACCAGAAACGGGAGGTCCTCGAGATATCCCGTCGACCAACGGTATCGTCCGGCACGATTAACACATACGAAAATCCGGGGACCGACCCCACTGAGGGTCGAGCCGTGATCGCCGTGGTCAGAGGAGAGTCGTCTAATCACCCCTCCGCTATGACCCCAATGTGAGAGTTATTCTTGTTCTTACCCAGATATTCTGTAACTTGTGTCTTCTTTTCGTACAGAGTCACTGGCTGCAACGATCCGAAAAGACGCGAATATTTGTCTAATTTAAACACTTATTGCGGTATTGTTAGAGAACCAAAAATTTTGCTAGTTCTACGATCTGCCGAATGGACTTCACTGCAGTCCTGTGTACGCTGTATCCTCAACTACATGTTCATTGGCTACTGCAGAGAGAAGCAAGATGTACACCTGACAAGTAAGCGCGAGAGTCCGCGAGTGTTTTCATAAGAGCTTTTATGTTGGTCCAGAGTCCTCAATCAAGAGGAGTATTCGCCGGTGTCGAATGTCCCGTCTTTGACGCGTGGGAACAGCTTAGCGATAAGAGCCAGTGTCCCACGCTTGACGAGAAGCATATCACCTTTAATCGCAGCGTGCCAAACTGGCATGCAAGGTTTTCGTTGTAATATTTTTCCTACGGGACTTTAAACAGTGACTACAACATTTTATGCTTGAATATGAAGTAAAGACCAACGCATGCCTCTCGCTTTGCACTTTAAGAATTCGGGCAGTATTTTCGGAATTACAGCAGTCTTAACAAACCCCGTTTTTAGCAATTTTGAGAGGCCCGAAAATCATTTTCCTAACAAGCGTGTTGAGTTTGTTGAAAACATAGAATCATAGTTTCAAGTGTGTGTTCTTTTCGAAGATAAACATAATATGAATATGTTACGTGGTTTCGCGTAAAAAGAATACGCGTGACACGCTGCAACGCCGTCCATACGCCAATCGAGTTAAATATACAGTAGCACACCATACAAGTAATTAACATGTGCAGAAGTTTGGAATGTAACTGTGAATAATCAAGGTAAGGCAAGTGGGCTATCCAATTCGTCGACAACGTGGCCATTTTACTAGCGGGAAATTTGTAGTAAAGTTCGACGCATGCTTATGGTGAGTGTGTTTTACGAATCCGGGCGGAGTTTATGTATTTACAGTTGTTAAAAACATCAGTTTTTAGCCATTTTGAGGGGCTTCAAAATCAAGTTTCTTATAATCACGCTGCATTTTTAAAATTATAGAAGCGTAGTTTCAACTGTTTGTTCATTTCGTAGGTATACATAATAGAAATAAATGAAGTGGTTTCACGTAGAAAATAAGAAACGCTGCACGCTACAACGCAATTCATAGACCTCATAAATCCAGTATCAATTATTAGCGACCCTTGTTTTTCGCGAAAAGAATTTTGCCTCATTTTGTTTCCGTGCCTTACGCGCACATCTGCAGTGCTGCTTCGTGGCCAGCGATTGGATATTTTAACTGTCACGAGCCTTGAGATTCTACCGGCAAATCACAGACGTGTGGTGTTGCAGGAAAGTTTTTGTAATTGGCTCAGTCATATACGGCTTTTCACACAGGCACGCTGCCAATAACCATGAAGCAGAATTGCAGATGTGCACGTAAGGCACTGAAACAAATTAGGGCAAAATTCTTTTCGCGAAAAAACAGGGTCCTACCAATTATTAGGGATGGAGATTTGTCGCGGGAAAACTTGACTGTTTGCAGGTTTCAACGCACGTTCAGCTTACCAGAAGATTACTCGCTGTCGCTTGTACGTGGAGCTGCTGCGGCTGGTGCAGTGGCTAGAGCTTTCGAGTCACACCAAAGCAATCCGTGTTAGATGACCGGCGGGGTAGGTCTTCGGTTAACGTTAAGGTTCCTGTCTACCCGCGCTTGAAACGCATTGCAGGGAGTTACAAGTAATCATATTTGGAAGAAACATCTCAACGCGCATTAAGTTTGTACATCTATGAAAAGAAAACACATTTCGAACAATGTTTCTGTCAGTTTAAAAATTAGCGTCACTTATTGGAAACACGATTTTCAAGACTCTCAGAATGGCTAAAAACAGCTTTCTTTTTAAACTGATGTATCTAGAAAAATTCCAAACGGATTTGAAAAACACAATAATATAAATAGGCGATGGAATTTGAACCACAAGTATCTCAAATAAAATAATATGGTCGCTGCTTAAAGTCCCATAGAAAAAGTGAATAATAGTGAAGGTCTGAGCGCCAGTTGCTGGTTTGCGTGTAGAGGCGATAATGCATTACATAAGCCGACCGACGTCACTCTTAACGCTTCATCGGTTTTGAGCCTCACATACACCAACGCAGCCTACCCAGATAAGAACCTTAGGCCTCCCTACCTGCGCTTTACACGCGCTGCAGCGAAATACGGCTATTCTCTTTTTGACTAAACTATATAACGCGAAACAAATTTGTATATCTACGAAAAGAACACACACTTTAAACTACGTCGCTATAATTCAAAAAATTCGGCACGTTAACTAGAAACACAATTTTCGGGGCCCACTAAATGTCCAAAAATTGTTTTTCAGACTGTCGTATCTAGAAAATTAACGACTGGACTCGAAAAAAAACGCAGTTACATAAACAATTATTACACTTTGAACTATACTGCGTATAAATAAAATAATGTGGTCGCCGCTTAAAGTCTCTTAGGAAAGAAGATAATAGCAAAGCATTCCACAACATATGAGTAGCATGCTCGGAGATGCCATAATGCGTTACACACGTCGGTCAGTGGCAGTCTTACCGCTCCCGCCTCACAGACACAAACGCAGCCTGTCTAGGGAGGCCCCTTAAGAACTCCGTCCAATTCCAGATAAGGCATTGTCGCATCACCAGTAAGGGCAAGTATGCTTTACGCCCGTCAACAACGAAGTATCAGTGCCGATGGACAACACAGTGCTAACCACTGAGCCAATAGGTCAGGCACATTGGGTCCGTATTGGCTAAAATCGCATGGACTTTTCTGTGACCATACAATACTACGTTTAAGAAATAATTTGCAAGTTTCTTCACAGAATATAAATTATTTTTTATAAAATAAAGGTGGAGGGCAGACGAAACTTTTAAGGAGGCCCTGACCTCCTTAGTTCTCCCTTGACTTAGGACCTGCCTAACACCTAGATACGTGCGTGTGGCAGGCGTGGGATGTCGCATGGAGGGAATATTTCTTCTCTTGCCCTGTCCCCATATGGCGTGGTGAGTTGCGCACGGCAGTCGGCAACAGTCAAGTGGGAGGACGGAATTGTTTAGATTTATTTCTTTCAATTCGTTTCGCGCAAGTTTTTTTTTTGTCAACAGCCCCCACGCGCAGTGAAGTACAATAACCCTCACAGGCCCACGTTAATTTACGATTCCAAGTACTGCAAACGAGAAATGTTGCTAATCGGTCGGCCTGCTACATCTAGTCTATTACAATTATGTGTTTGTTTATTTATTTTAACCGCTTTGCCTGCGCATTAATCTCTCGTTTTGTGTGCTTTGCGTCATCAGAATTTTTTTCTTAAAAATTCTTAAATTTCTAATTACCAATGTGCCTAGTAGAATATTTGAGCAGAATCTACAAAGGTCCACAGTACAATACGAATAATTTATAAAATAACAAACATTATCAAGTAACAAGGTTATGGAGGAGAGATCAATTAATCGGGTATGTACCGTTACAGATCATCCCGAACATATTCCTTCATTGTATGTTGCAGTGTAAGGCGAAAAGATTTTTCAACATTTGGTTTCGATGCGTCATGTGCACATTTGCAACTCTGCTACATCGTCTGTGATTGGATTATTTTACCCTCACATGCCTTGGCAAGTTATAGACGTACAGACTCACAATAATCTTATTCTGATTGGTGCAGTCAAATGAGAAACGTGTCTGAACAAAGACACCCTGCCACTAACCTTGAAACAGAACTGCCGATGTGCACGTGAGTCACTGAAACAAAGTGGGGCAAAAATCTTTTCGCGACAAAATAGTGATTCTATTTATAGACGATACTGGTGAATACAGTTTCCTCGTACAAAATAATTTTAGCTCTTATAGTTTTCTCATAACGGTGCGTCAAAGTCAAAATTTGCATATTCTGCTGCCCTGCAAATAGTGAAAACCAATTGACTTAACGTAAGTGAAATAATTCACGGTGAAATGACATGTCATGGGCTACGTAATAAAAGATTTAAAATATATCCCATTAACTTTTGCGATCTTTGAAAAAAAAATCCAAAACATTACGTTGTGTGTTTTAAAATGTTTAACTGCATAGCTCATAGGATACTAGCCCATTTCATATAAGTAGATAAATTAGTTTCCGCTATTTGCATGGCAGCGTAACAAGTAAATTTTGACTCTGACGCACAGTTATCATAAAACCATTAGAGTTAAAATTGTTTTGTAAGAGGAAACTGTACTCACAAGTTTATTTACAGGTTTGTTATTGGTTCAAAGTTCTTCGCGGAGCGCCAGTTGTAACACATACCTTTGAATTCTGGCTTGTGCTAGAAGGAATTCGCGATTTTATCCCGTTCGTAGCATTAACGTATAGCCTCATGAGGGCACCGGCCCGAGAAGGGAAGGGGGAAGAAAATCACGTGCCCCTCCCCAACAAACTTCAGAACAATTAAACATATGTTTACCTTTGCATTTTCAGTAATATTTATCATTATATTCATTTCCTTTAGGGCATTTATGTTGCACTGTTTAGAGTAATATAGGTTTTGAGTCATATGACCGTCTAATGAGCGAACTCTACTTAGACTTGCTAGAAGCGAAGAGTTTCGGCCCGTAAGTACACTACGGCATAGTCGGCTGTATTGCCTTGCATTTTGTAGACAGTTGACGCAAATAATTGTATCAAGAGCAACATACGCCGTTCAGTAGTACTGTAGCTGAAATTAGCTGGCAATTGTACATCTAGTCACGGCGAAAAATTGGCCATATGTTTTCGGCGATAAAATCCTAATGCTCTGTTCACTGAAGCATTGGAGACGTAGATATTACGTCTCAACGTGACTTTTGCACCTTCAAATAACTGGAAGTTCTTACGTCATAGTGAACCAAGTAAGTCCATTTTTTTTTCTTTCTGAACTGTTGAAATTGTTTTGTTTTACCGTAAATTAGGTGCAAGTATTACTAAATCAACACGACCCATGAATATAATAAAGAAAAGGTTATGTATACCAATACTGAAGTGCAGGATTTATGTCTGAATCAAAACTTAATTTTCCGAACATTTAGGAAAATACACTTGGTTCACTATGACATCAAACCCTCCAACTGCACTGTTGTAGGCAAGCCACCCGTTTTGTTCACATCGTTGAGTGTTAGATTATCCAGTGGAGTAGCATATTACCTAAGCTCCGTGTTGCGTCCACTAATTGGTCCTGAGTTTTAGTTGTGGAAATTCTAGTGCCTTTTATCGCATAGTGATAGAGAACAAGTGTTGCTATGCTTGTTGTCTTGTTGGAAATATGTCGTCAACACGAGCCCAAAGCTCGACAGTGTTTTGTTGTGTAGTTGAGGAGTTTCTATGGCCACGTTCCGGCTCCATCATTACGCCAGCTCCATGGTACCATACTATTGCATCGTTACCAACGTAACATAGGCATGTCAAATTTCAGCTCAATCGGATGTCAACAAGTGCTTGAAAAATGGGGTACAAATTTTGAATCGGAAAGACACACAAACGAAAGAAGCTAGTTAAATAAATAAAAGCTTGTAAAGATGCAAATTGCAACTATATGATGTGGATGTATATAAATAACATCGAAATTTGTGTTTCGTACAGAATTATGTATAGCTTATACATGTTCAAACAATATCTTATAATGTGCTACCTTTTCCCAACCTTCCCCCCCCCCCCTTTTAACTATAAAAAAATATGAGTTACACTACAACTATGTCCCTAAAAACAGCACAACACAAAAACTGTTAGTCAATAGTCTCCAGGCGGGACAACTTCTTAATGGTTGAAATGTGTTTTTTTAAAATGAGTTTTAGGTGTAATTTTTGTACGTTTACTGGTGGCGCGCACGTGGGCCTGTATGATTATGTGCTGTGCAACGAATCGTTGCGCTCAACACTCACAGGGACAAGTGATCGATTACTGCTGGCGGCCCGACAGGTTTACAAGCCAGCCTCGGCGAGGCATCAAAGGAACCGCCGCTCAAGGTCATCAACTGGCGTGCAGCGTCATACTCTACAGCTATTTCTGAACACTAGAACTACTCATGCTAATATAGGCCATTCACGGTAAAATCAGCACTGCATTATAAATGGGAATTAGTGAATATTCACTATTATTCCAATCGTCTTCACTGATTTTGGATGGAGCAATTTAAACTAACTGAATCAGTGTGAAAACATTGGAAAATCAGGAAATATTTTCTGATTCACTTTGGGAATGTACACTACATATCGGAATTAGTGAATATTCACTGATTTGCTTGTGGTTTTCCATAGTTTCAATGCTTTGAAACTGATCAATCCGTACGGATACGAAAAAAAAAAACGCTTAAATTTTTACCAGCAGACTAGATTCTAATTGACTGTAGGTTAGTTAGACGTCTCTCATTGACCGACAAATACGTGGCCAGCCACGGAAATTTCTTCTGGCCAATGATTAAATGTTATACATAGAGTTACAAGTAGGCCTATCCTATAGAGACATCTCACACGTAAATAACATCACATAGAAACCCTTAGCCAACGTAATTACGTACTGCGGTTTTGTATGTAAATTGCATTGAAGCATTAGTTAGTCCGTCGCCAAATAATAAAGCGTATATGCAGGTCCTTATCGATCCGGAGTTTGTAAAAACCACTGGAATATTAGAGGATATTCATTAGTTCTAATTTAGAATGTTCCTATCCCAGAGGCCAGGCGCTATACGTTATATTAAATTCTATGTGGGTAGTTACCTGTAGAACCTATATATGTGTGTGTGTATGTATATATATGCCACAACGGACATCTCGGTGCGGCCCACAGTGTTATAGGATCTTTTAGACTGTATTTTTATGTCCTGAAAACTATGAACACATAAGTATCTTGTTTATAAAAAACACGAAATACCGGCCCGTAATATTTTTTGTACATTTTTATTTCAGTTGGAATATTTCGTTATCTAAACGCAGAAAGCGGTTTTCGTCCAAAGGTGATTGAGACCCACATATTATAATTTAACAAGTAAATACCTATCCTTGACTTCGCCAGTGCTTCAAGGTAAGTAGCGCTCTTAATGCTCTGCCTATAAGAAGTGACCAGTAATAAATATATTTAATTGCAAAGTGGCCGCAGTCGGCGCAGTGGCCAGAGCACCGGTGTCTTCTACCGAGGCAATTCGGGTTCTACTCCCCAGCGGGTCGGTTCCTGGATTTTCGCATGTAGGAATCAGTCCGGACGACGCCGCTGGTCGGCGAGTATTCTGGGGAACTCTCCCACCCCCCTCTTTCTCCCTAATCGTAGGGTCACACCTCAAGCCATTCTTCGGGGCAAGCTGATTCTTACGGCCGCCCAGTTGTATGTCGGCAGCCTGGGTGTAATATCAAGATCTTGGGGTGTCCTTGTCATACGATAAGTATTTTATTCCAACCTCAAATACCGAATTTCGTGGTAAATTAAATGTACAGGCTGTCTTTATTAGCTGTTTCACAGACATTTGTCTAAATAGGCAAATTTTGCAGTGGCTTCAAAAGTTTTCCTCTTACTGTAAACTTCCCACGTCATCTATTAGATAAACATACACATGGTTGTCCCTGAAAACAATTTAAAGTTCTTCGTCACGTTGTAAATAAAGGGTGGGAAGACGAGTAAAATGACATAGGAGATTCCGATTCGATGTTTGGTCAAGGTCACTCCCAGGATCTACATGTGGCACTCGTATGCGGTGATACCGAACGTAGCGGGTGATCATGTTAAATTGCAGTTCCCTCTGTCCTTTCATTCCGGGTCAGCTCTGTAAACACGTCATTCACCCTTATTCGGAGTTGTTGCTATTTCACCGCCGATAGCGACCCTCAAAAGTCATAAATTGAGTGTAAATTTACGGGCACTTCCAGCCTCTGCGGCCCTATATCTAGAGACCGGAAAAATTCGCGGGTTCACACTGCCCTGTAGGCTAGCCTGCAAGAATATATGTGAACTGAAGCAGAAAACAGATGCTCATTAGCTGCTTGCTATTAAAGTGATATGAGTGTGTATTAGTTACAGTTCCATTATTGGCTCAGCAATTTACAGGAGGTGTCAAATACGTCAAAGGCCAATTGCGAAAGTGATACAAACTTACATTTGTTGGAAGTATAGCTTGTGCCCAAGAGAAAACGCAAATTTTTCAGGGCTCTAGCTATATCATTTTACTCGTCTTCGCATCCCCTACAACGTGACGAAGAGCTTTGAACGTTATTCAAGGACACCGTGTGGATGGAGTATGACTAGAGACCTGTAAAATTTGCGTTTTCTATTAGGCACAAGCTAGAATTCATGCAACTGTAAGTTTTTATCGCTTTCCCGACTGGCCCTTGACTTGTTTTACACCTCAAGGAGGGCGCTTGGTTAATAATAAATAGAGGTAGGAAATTTTGCAAAAAGATTTTTGCAGCACTTTGTTTCAGTGCCTTACGTGCGCACCTGCATCTCGGTTTTGTGGTCAGTGATTGGATGCCGTAACTCCCAGAGTGTGGAGGTTAAACCCGCAAATCACAGACCTGACGTGTGACGGTTATCCGTGTACTGATTGGCACAGTCAAATGAATAACGGCTCTGTACAAAAACTCTCTGTCATTATACATGAAGTTGAACTGCAGGTGTGCTCGTAAGGCACTGAAACAAAGTGGAGCAAAAATCTTTTCACCAAAAATTCCCGTCCCTAATAATAAAGAAGCAAATATATGTAGACCCAATCGTATAGTATCACTGTGTCAGTGTGTAGGCAATGACTAACTAATGTTTGCTTGAGTACTCAGATATTCTTGGAGGCTAGCCTATACATGTCAGTGAACCCGAGAGTTATTCCGGCCTCTAAGTATGACATGCGGCGTTTACGACAGTTTAATCGGTTAGTACAGGTAGAGCAAAATTGCATCAAATGTTGCGTTTGAAATGTGAGACAAATAAAGTTTGTTTAAGTCCAAAATGGAACCAAGTTAATTTGATGAACTGCAGACTAACCCTCCTGTACAGCTGAGAAAACTGGTGTTAGCAGAACGCAAAACGGCGGCGAATAAGGTAAATAATAGCGAGACATAAAAAAAAAACAGTGGAGGAAAAGTGTTTGAACGACATTAAAAATACTAAACAAAGACGAGTGAAATTAATATCTGTGTGTTTATGAATAGGAAAAGTGAATGTCAAGGTCTTGGGGATTACATTTAATATCATGGCGAAAATCCATTTATTATCATTTATGCACTATTCGTCGATATCGTGTTTTATTCTTCTGATGTATGCCTAGAGACACGCGAAATTCGCGTTAATTTCTGACGGCTGAATAGACTCCAAGTGACTATAGGCTCGTTCGACGTCTCCCGCTGGCCGATATTGTCGTGACTTGCCGCGGAGAATGCTTACACGGTAGAGAAGCCAATCTCTATAAGGACGTAACACACGTAAATGACAACACATAAAAGTTCGTGGCCAATAGAATCGCAGATTATGCTATGTTATGCATAGGAAAGTGAAGTTTAGTCTGCTACTAAATAATAATGCGTATTTTGCATGTCTCTAGTAATAACGTATGAAAACTACGGTGGTGTCTAAGGCCCTGAGTAAAACAGCGAAAGAAGGAAGTGCATGAATTGTCCGAATGTTCAACTGTTCGAAACCTTTTTAAGACCTTCACTCCATTCCTTCTTCTCACTTAAACAACTTTTACTATTTTTATAATGAAGTCAGATCGCTTTTTTTTTTTTTTTATTTAGCCAACGAGGAATGTGGATATCTCGTATGTCATTTAGGATAACAAGCTTATAATACGAGTGTTCATCTATTCTACTATTTAGGAATGATGATACATCCAGCGGATGTCCGAATGTTCAGCTGCTCTACTATTTGAGTCGAATGAACCATCAGGCGGAATAAATATGCATTAAATGAACGTATGTTCAAGTTTATGCTGTGTTAGGTTATATTTCGACGCGAACAGATGCACATTTGATCAGTTGATACAAGCTGCTTGGTTGTATTTGCCACATACATGTAGCGTTATTGTTCTGAATATTTCAAAATTCAAATAAAGGTTAAGAGTTTGAATTTATATTCATCACTTCCTCTTTTCTTTTCTATTGGTGGTTCTATTGAGACAGTCTTTCTTATTCGTTATTGGTAATAGAAATCACCAGTAAAAATTTAGGACAGTTGAACACTCGGAGAGTTTATACCGATCCCGCAAGAGGGCATTCGCCATTTTATACACGTATACAGTTGTTTGTTATAAGTAGTTACTTTTATAATGATAGGGATGTAAGTATTAGCAAGGAATCGGCCATGGCTTATAGGAACCATTTCAGAATTCGCCTGGAGTGACTTCGGAAATCCATGAAATCAGGATATGCGGACCGGGAATCGAAAGAGCGTCCTTCTGAATGCGAGTCCAGTGTGTTACCAATGTGCTTCTTTCCTCGGTTAGAAAACGAATGTTATCGTCACAGAAACGGTTAGACAGGAGCGAAATGACGTGGTGGTACTTTCATGTAAGCATACTCTGCGAGTCATTGACTTCCAGGTGGTGCCCTAGGTATGCTGCTTGTGTATGTGTGTGGCAAAAAACCATTGAGCGCTAAGGGTGCTGCTGACCGGCGTATGTAATGCACTATCACTAGAGACTCAGAAATGTCGCGCGTTCAATGACCAGCTGGCTTGACTTACCAGTCCTGTGTACACGTTGTCTTCAGCTATTTGTTCATTGGCTGCTGCTTCAGTTGTGAATGAATGGTCTGTTGTACCTGACAAGTTAGCTTGGTAGTCGGTGAGTGTTTTCATGCAAGTCTGCTAAGGCCTAGGTTCGCAGATCTCAGGGAAGTGTTCCAGTAAAAGTGTCTAAACCACGTAAGTAATTAACGTGTACAGGAGGTTCAAATCTAACGTTTTCTCAGGTAAATTTGAGAAATGTTCGGGTCTCTTTTAAGTATTACCTGTACGTGCAAGTCTCTCGACTGGCGTACAGTGATTTACTATAGTTAGAGATGATGGTATATCGCGAAAATGTTTTGTGCCAAGATAGCCTTGAAAACACTGACACAACGTAGCTGTCTGCAGACCAATACCAGGCATAAACTATTACAATATCGGAATTCTTATTGGCTCAGTCAAATAGGGCAACAGCTCCACGTACAAGCTAAAGCCAGTAATCTTCTGGTAAGCTGGACGTGTATTGAAATCCATCAAACAGTCAACTTTTCCCGCGATAAACCATCATCTCTAACTATAGTTAGAGACCTGAAAAATTCTCGTTTTCGATTAGGCACAAGTTAGACTTCAAGAAACTGTTAGATCGTGTAACTTTCGCAATTGGCCTTGGACTTATTTGACACATCTTTCAAGGCGCTGAGCCAATAACAAAGAGGCAACTAAATGCAGACCAACAGCGAACATCCAATTGAGTAGCTGTTATTTGCTTCAGTGAACGCACATTATTGAAGGCTAATCTACACGTCAGTGAACCCGCGAATTTTTCAGGTCTATAACTATGATTATTTTTCAATGGGACTTTAAAAGGCGACCGTATAATTTCATTTGTTGAGGAGTATGGTTTAAAGTACAAAACATATAATGTGGTTATATTTTTGTGTATTTCAGATACGATAAGGATTTTCTTAAATAAGGCAGTTTCACTTTTATTTTATTTTATATTTACTTTTAGAGACATAATTTTAAGTGTAGTTTATTTCACTGATATACAAACGCAATGAGCGTTAAGGACACTGCCTATCTCAGAGTCCTGGTGTGAACAAGGATAGGGTTATAAATGTTAAATTATATTATATCATGGCTCAGTACCTGTACAACCTACATCTATGCCACAGTTGACTTTTTTTTCACTCGGTGAGGCGCACAATGATATAAAATCTTGTAGGACCTTTTTAAAGCACGACGAAAATTATAGAAGAATATTTTCATAAGGAAAAAATACGCGAAAATATAATATCATCAAAGTGGCCGCATGGTTAAGGATATGATCGTGTGTGTGGTGCGAAAATCGATGAGGCACTACGAGCGACGTCAACCAGCACATGCATTGTGATATCGCCTCTACGGCCAAAGTCGTAAACGCGCGCGTAGTGTTCCCACCGTAACGTTTTTACTATGGGACTTACGCGTCACTGTAGCAAAGTCCAAGGTACTTGTAGACCACAATTTCAACAAATCCGCTAAATATATCTTGAGAAACAACCATGTGAAAAAGCCGATTTTAGCCAAATTTGAGGGCTTTAAAATAACGCTTCCAATGTGCGTGGCGTCTTGAAAGTCACATTTACAAGTAGTCTGAAGTGTGTTTTCTTTTCGTAGATAAGCATTGTGGATGTACGTTTATAGGTCTCTGAGAAAAAAACGTAGCTCCGAATATGCTGCGCGCAGTTCGAGCGACAGCCAGGCGACCGCCTTAAGGCCATGATACCCCATTTCTTAGCTTTTGCGATAATTTATTTTAAGCATAAAAATTAGTAGACGTGCGTCAAAAAACCGTCTCACGATTTAATTAAAATTTGTATTTACTGCGCGTACTAATTTTTTCTCGGAAAATATCCGTGGTAAGACTTGGTAAAATTCTACTGTTTACTATGAGTCAAGTGGAGTGGAGTTAACGCCATGAGCTCATGTTCATGCTGTTTTTACGATGGTTAATTTATAAGTAAACGAGAACAAATATCATAAATCTGTTTAGGCACTTTGTTTAAAATGGTTATCACAATGTTGGCTATTTTTTTCAAGACAGTAAATAGGGCTACTGTGGTTTTAACCGAATTGTGTAACTGAACGAAAACTTTTAAATTAAATTATTAGTTGAAACCATATCATTTCTGTCTTGAAAAAATTAGCTATCATGGCAAAGGCCATTAAAAAAAAAACTGTCAAACAGGTTTGTGATACCTTCTGTCTTTTAAGCTTAAAAATATTTGTCGCGAAAACAATAGAAACGTCTTAAGATTCTTCAAGTCCTATAAAATTATTATTTTATATTTATATGGAATGGTTTTAGTAGACAATACTTGTGTGTGCAGTTTCCTCTTACGGAACAATTTTAGCTCGCATAGTTTTGTCATAACGCTGCGTCAAAGTAAAAATTTGCTTGTTACGCTGCCATGCAGATAGTGAAAACCAATTGACTAAAGTAAGTGAAATAATAATGGTGAAGTAACATGTCACAGGCTACGTAATAAAACATTTTAAAACCCTGCCATGAATAGTTGTTATATTTTTCAAAATTGTTGAACTTGCAACTTTTTTCTGTACTTTTGCGATTTAAAAAATTTTTTAAATACTACGTTATGGATTTTTAAATATTGTATTGCTTTGCTCATGGAATGTAAGTTTAAAAGTGAATTTAATTTATATAAGTAGGTGAGCTGGTTTTCACTATTTGCACGGCAGCGTAACGAGCAAATGTTGACTTTGACGTAACGTTAAGAGAAAACAGAGCTAAAATTGTTTTTTAAGGGGAAACTATACGCACAAGTATCGTTTACAAAACTAACACTATTTCATAGAAATATAAAATTACGATTTTATCGCACTTTAACACACTTAAGTGGCATCCCTAGATACGCTGTGTTTGTGTGTGAGGCAGGAGCGGTAAGGTTGCCACTAACCGACGTATGTAATGCATTATCGCCTCTCCGCGCAAGCCCCTTAGGTGGCGTGCAGTGCTATACTATTATCCTTTTTCCTATGGAACTTTAATCAATTACCACGTTATTTTATTTGTGGACAGCGTAGTTCAAAGTCTAACGCTTGTTTCTATAGTTACGTTTTTCGAATCCAATTATTAATTTTCCAGATACGGAAGTCTGGAAAATCCATTTTTGGCCATTTTGAGCGACCAGAAAATAATGTTTCTAATAAACGTGTAGAATATTTAAATCTATAGCGACATAGTTTGAAGTGTGTGTTGTTTTCGTAGATGTACAAATATAAAGCGCGTTAAATAGTTTCGTCAAAAAGAGAATAGTCGGAAATCGCTTCAACGTATTTGAAGGGCAGGTAGGAAGACCCCTTAAGGGCACTGCCTATCCCAGAACCCTGGCTGGAGGGACGATAGAAATGCACATGTTAAATTATATTCTGTTTTTCTCAGCATTTGCCGAGCTTACATATGAGCCACAAACTACTTTCATGTTCATATTGGCAAAGACACCAGCCCAGAACAAAAAAAAACCTTTTATGGCATATCCATGTTCTGGTTTGCATTAGGCCTAAGACTTGTGTTAAATTTTGTGATAACGTTCAAAAGAAAACCTAGTGAAAACCGAAAACCCTTGTTGAAGGTGCACGAATTGTTAAATTACAGATAAATTGACTGCTTCGTGAATTTTCCATGACTTCGAGAAGTCATAATAAAAATTGTAATATACATACACACACATTATTATTACCGGTATTTTCAAATAGTATACGGAAGTAATTTTCCACTTTATTTAGTAACACCTTCTAAATGAAATGTATATGAAGTCACCTACTTCCCATTTTCTTCCCACTGGCTCCAAAATAAAACTCAGGAAAAAAGATATTTACTCTTGAACAGCCTCAATGAATTAGCTAAAGCTAGGTCACTTAGCCAGACTATAAAAGGGAAAGTGGAAGGAGAGGGGGGTTAAGGTCACTAATAACCCCTCCCTGGACGCGCCAACGAAAAGTCATTATAGTAGGCATATATGTTCCTTGTACATTACGAATGCGCTTTGAAAAACCCCAGAATGTAGGGTAGGTCAGTCAAAATTTCAAGTTTAAAGTGTTTGAATTTTAAGGAGGAGGAATTAATTCGTGTTAAAATTTTCAACTGAAGGCCTCTCGATCAACTCGTTGCCTAGGAAAGCTCTCGTGCAGGGTTAAGGGTGTTCACGTGGCAAAAATTCAAAATTATACATTTGTTTGGCATAGTGTTAGTTTTATAGACGTTACTTGTGACTACATTTTACACTTGTAGAAATTTTTTAGCTCACATAGTTTTTCCATAGCAACATGCCAAAGTCAGAATTTGCAAGTTACAGGAACATAGGTTTAACAAAAACCAAGTGACTTACTCGAATGAAATAATTTACACTGAAATTTGATATTATGGCCACTATGCTAAAAATGTAAAAATACACAACAAAGTCATTTTGTCTTTTTTAAAAATTGAAATTAATGAGGCAAATTTTCGTCATTTTCGGATTTTTCAAAAAAGTACAAAGGTATTACGTTGTGTGTTTTTAAATCTTTAAGCATATAGCCTAATGTTATCTAACTTCAGTGTAAATTATTTCATTTGAGTAAGTAACTTGGTTTTTGGTAAACCTATGTTCCTGTAACTTGCAAATTTTGACTTTGACATGCCGCTGTGGAAAAAACTATGATAGTTAAAAATTTTCTGCAAGTGGAAAATGTAGTCACAAATAACGTCTATAAAACTAACACTATGCCAAGCAAATATAAAATTATGAATTTTTGATACGTGAACACCATTAACGTGCGAAATCAGTCGCCTCATTGTATTATTTTATTTTAAACCCCCGACGCACAAAGAGCGGTGTTATAAGTTTGATGTGTCTGTCTATGTATCTGTGTGTCAGTCTGTGGCATCGTAGCTCCAAAACGAATGTACCGATTTTGATGCGGTTTTTTTGTTTGAAAGATTACTTGGTAGAGAGTGTTCTTAGCTATGATTCAATGAAATCTGTTCAGCCGTTTAAAGATAATCAGCTCTTTTCTAGGGAACAATTCTACTGGTCTGATCGATTTGAAATTTAGTATCCTATGAGTCGGGTTTTTTTAATTTTTAATTTAAGTCTTTACTTGTTTGCTTTATATACAGGGTGGTGCTAAACTCTACCGACAAAAGTAGGCAGGAGAGTCCTAATGAAAAATGAGGTCAAAAAGGTATATACAACCTATATCGTAAGTCTATTCCCATCGGGTGTAACCACCCCCGAAAGTGTAGTTGAAACAAAAATGTTTTTTGAATCTAACATTGTCAGAAGTAAAGATAAATGATTGAGATTCTGGGTATTGCATTATGACAGTAGTAAGTACCAAACATAAAAAATGGACTCCAACAGCAACTCCCATCCTAGAAAATGAAGGGGGTGTTACACATTTAATGAAAAAAAAAAGTATTAAATGTTGTTCCATGTAGCGATGTTATCTACGAATCTTTTTCAACAAAAGTTGTGTCATATGTTTTCTTGCTGAATGTAGCCATTTTCGAGATATGAGCAAAAATCATAGTCCAAAATGCAATGCAATGGTAGGAACACAGCGAGAAATTTGCTGGTGGCACATGCCAATTATGTCTGCAACGATAGTTTTTTGATGTTGGAACAAGCGTTATTCACAACAGCGCCAACAAACTTTAGCTGAAATGCTTGTAGGGTGTGTGGTGGCGCAGTCGCCACACTTATCGCCACCTACCTGAACACATCAGACTTGATTGCCGGCCCCAGATGTTACCAATGTGGAGACCATGGCGGAACAAAGTCCTAAGTGTGGAGGTTTCCTCGGGGCACTCCCGTTTCCCTTGTGCTTTATTCCCGGAGATCCTCCATATCCACAGCAATCACAGTAACATGCTCGGATGACCTAAACCGCCTGACATCGTCACTCCACCGAGAGAGGTACTTCAATAGTAACATGTTTTCTAGCATTCAGGAGGGGGTGGGTTCGAATCACCTCTCTGACTATCCTACTTAGGAAAGACCGTGCTGCCCAAGTCCGTCCGCAGTCACCTACAGTTGCCTACCTTTCGCTCGTGTGTATTGGCCCGCGGTTGTGCAAAATCATTAAAGCCAACACATAATACATATACATTGAAGCCTAGCAAACAGGCAACTTTTCCCGCGATAAATCACCTTCTCTAACTATTAGTGGTGATCGATTGTGGTGGTGATCGATTGTGGTGGTGTTAACTTGTTGATGAGTCGGTCAGATACAGTGCGTTTTTATTATGCCCCAAGGAAACCTCCAGACTTAGGATTTTGTTCTGCCATGGTCTCCACATTGGTAACATCTGGGGCCGGCAATCAAGTCTGATGTGTTCAGGTAGGTGGCGATAAGTGTGGCGACTGCGCCACCACACACCCTACAAGCATTTCAGCTAAAGTTTGTTGGCGTTGTTGTGAATAACGCTTGTTCCAACATCAAATAACTATCGTTGCAGACATAATTGGCATGTGCCACCAGCAAATTTCTCGCTGTGTTCCTACCATTGCCTTGCATTTTGGACTATGATTTTTGCTCATATCTCGAAAATGGTTACATTCAGCAAGAAAACATAAGACACAACTTTTGTTGAAAAAGATTCGTAGATAACATCGCTACATGGAACAACATTTAATACATTTACGATATCACTTTTTTTTGCACTAAATGTATAACATCCCCTTCATTTTCTAGGATGGGGGTTGCTGTTGGAGTCCATTTTTTATGTTTGGTACTTACTACTGTCATAATGCAATACCCAGAATCTCAAACATTTATCTTTACTTCTGACAATGTTAGATGCAAAAAACATTTTTGTTTCAACTACACTTTCGGGGGTGGTTACACCCGATAGGATTAGACTTACGATATAGGTTGCATTGTACCTTTTTGACCTCATTTTTCATTAGGACTCTCCTGCCTACATTTGTCGGTAGAGTTCAGCACCACTCTGTATATACCAGCGACCAGAATAGCACTAATTATCTATAGCCAAGAATTGAAGTCTATACTGGCATGCCACGCACTTCCAAGTCTCGTACCTGCTTAATTATTAATATTATTTATTTATTACTATCAAGTGTATTAATTATTAATATTATTAACTAGTTAATTTATTAGTTATATAATTTATTTATTTTTAGGGATAATATGACAACATTGGTAAAAAAAATTCTCTTGATCTGATTACTACCAAACTTCACAGGATCACTTGATGGGCAAATCTAAAGATTGCCTAACAATTACATCAAAATCGCTCCAGCTGTATTGGAGTTCATAGGGAACATACATACACACTTCGATATATATATATATATATATATATATATATATATACTGAGAAGAAAAGTGTAAAACTTGCTATTAAAGGGGGAATTATATCTAGCTTGCGCTACAGTACAAGCATAGCGTTGAACTTCCAACGTATATCTAGGTCGCAATCAGTCACACAAAATTAAGAATATATAATAAATTGTTTGACTAATAACGGCGCGCAAGATAAATAGAGTTCAAGCTATAATCTCAAATTTTAAATTTTTTTCTTAGAATTAAAAAAACCGAACATTTAAATAATCCAATATGGCGACTGATGTCCCGCCTTGTGGCGGTTAATAGAAGAAAGTCACATGATTGGCGCGATAAAAATGTAAACAGGAAACAAGCAAAACTTCAACGAATGAAACTAAATGCACTGTTGTCAAAACATTGAAGAAACAAGATTGGAACTATTATTTCAATATAAATAAAATAACGTATAAGCAATGCGCTACGGACGTAAAATATTTACTGGAATATTTTCCACGTAGGAAATGCGAATGTTATTTTTATTTTCACTGTCTTAAAACGCTATAAGCATTACAGGCGTTCTTCAAGTTCCTGGTGATCGACAAAACCTGGTCACGTGACTGAGATATTCGAGAGAGTGAGTGAGAGTGAGAACTTTTTGTCACCGCTCAACATCGAGGTCGGTGAGGGATGAAATGAGGTGAGTATGGAGCAACGCCGGGTAACAGAACCCGGATCGCCTGGGTGGGAGGCGAGAGGTCTGACCCCTCGGCCACCGAGACCCCTCTGAGATATTCGAAATAACCTGCACTACTCCTGCAGGTCAGATTTTGCAAACACCTAAAGTTTATTCGACGAACGAGAGTTTTAATTATTTTTTCCCCAGTTTTGGTATATGTCCATTTAAAATTGAAGTAAAACATTTTACTTCTGTAAGAAGTGTATTAGCTTTCTGAATGAATAAATTAACGTAAAACGATGTTGGCAATATATTTAAAATACTGAATACTAATTGAATATGCTCCACAAACAAAAAAAAAAAAAAAACCAGAAAACTGTCAAATAATTTATCGTGGAATGGACTATGTTTATGAGGCTGTATATCCTATTTTATGTTGAGTTCAGCCAAGTTAAAGTTGTTGTACAGTAAAATATTTTTTTTTTTTTTTAATTGTACTCAATACGTTACCCTTGAAGAATTGTTTCTTGTGTAAACATTTTTACTACCTACAGTTTACGCATCACATCTCATTAACACCACAATTTTGCTGCATTTTCGGGGCTTACAATAAAACATACTGTAACTCTCACTAATAATATTATACAACACCGATAACAAATTAATGTAATGTGGTACTTCGCGGAAGCTCGTAAATCACTCGTGGAGATGACTACATTTTCACAAATGATTTACATAAATGTGAACGTCCACATTACGTGAATAACTCGAGTATTCAATTAACAGCGGCATCGGAACTACATAATATAGGCCTATGTCGATGAGGTTTGTTTTATCGACAAGTCAGCCAAATAATGGAGATTATAAATAAACAGCAATATGTAGGCCTACTATGTATAGACACTGGTGAATATACAACTACTACGTATTTTTCTAAGGGGCTAGATTCAAAACAAGATCTAAAAAGGGCCAATTTTGTTGGCTTCAAATTAATATATACAAAAAATATATATATTTATTTTCTTCTCTGAGACCGGCTTGGTTATAAATGGCCAAGAGGAATTTCTAGGGTTCTGAAATCGGTGATGTTCTTTTACAAAAATTGGCAGTTTATTACGATTCAGTTTATGAAATTGTGTAAAATTTAAGACAAAAGAGTTCGTACACATTTGAATTTGTGGTTTGGTTCCTATATCTTGATTTTTGGTAATAGGCTGCAATTTTTCTGCACGAAACGTATAGGCTCTTGTGTATGCACTAGTATTGATAGGGCTATATTTAAAAATACAAATAAGTGAAGCAGAAAGGAAAGAAGTGACCTCTTGTTGCACGAGCATTATTTAAAGGAGAGATTAATTTCAAAGCTTGGTCGAAACAGACTTTGCAATAATTTGTTCACAAATAACCAATTGTAATGCAAAGAATTTACGTAGTACGTAACATAAATGTCATTTTGATCCAAACAAACTTTCTTGTTAATTAAAATTACAATAAAAATACGAATCTCTCAATCGTTGAAGCATAATAGTAGTATCTGGCGCGATAAATTAAAGAGAAAATTTTGGATTATACCGACTTGAGGTACCTTCTTTCCTACCGCCTCGCATATTTAGCTGACAGCGGGAATGGTAGTTTAAAAATTTCGGGCATACAAAAACAAAGACTGCTGGACTCACCTGGTGACTGGAGAGAAGTAGGGATCGATCACAGAGACGTTGCGCTAGAAGCGTCGAGCGCGGTTGATAAGATGTCCCCAGCGGCCCCTTCTCGCGACACGTCCCCAACGGTGACTGACTGGAGCGTCGAGACTGGAGCCGGGCTGGTCCAGCGGCGTCGCCATCCCCCTCCCCCCTTCACCGTGACTCCTGCCTGGACACCGCTTCCCCTTATTCCCCTCCGCGATTTGAATGGCGCGCACTCCATTCGCTTTACGTACGGCCGCCACGCGCGTGGCAGAAGAGGGAAGAGTAAGTGAGAGATTTTGGTCAGCGCTCAACATCGAGGTCTTTAGCGATGGTGAGGGGTGACATGAGGTGAGTGTGGAGCAACGCCGGAATGAAAGGGCGGGAGAGACGGGAGATCCCCGGGAAAACCTGCTGACCAGCGGCATCGTCCCACACGATTCTCACATGACAAAATCCCGGGGACCGACCCCGCCGGGAATCGAACCCAGATCTCCTTCATGGGAGGTAAAATATCTGACCATTCGGCCACCGCAGCCCCAAGAGGTAAGAGTTAGGAGTTAGTGGACGATAGCAATTTTTTAAGGCACAGAAACGGGGAAGGTGATAAGTCGAATATAACACGTCTGTCAAACAGCT
Organism: Medauroidea extradentata; assembly: GCA_003012365.1. Classification (NCBI taxonomy): domain Eukaryota; kingdom Metazoa; phylum Arthropoda; class Insecta; order Phasmatodea; family Phasmatidae; genus Medauroidea; species Medauroidea extradentata. The sequence goes on along the minus strand of PNEQ01069594.1, from coordinate 14,268 downwards.
AATCGCCTGTAGACACGAAGAACTAAACTAGCGTGCAGTGTTTTAGTAGAATGTGTTTTTCAATGGGACCAAACGGAATGACCTTGTTATTTTATTTGTGAAAAATACGTGGCAAAGTCCAATGTAGGTTTATATGATTTTGTTTTACGATTACGGTTGTTATTTTGTCAACTACAGCAACGTGAAAATGTAATTTTTAGCAATTTTGAGGAGCTTGGAAATCATGCTTTTAATTAGCGGATGGAATTTTTAATACCATAGGGACACAGTTTGAAGCGTGTCTTCTTTTCGTAGATAAACGCACAGGAAACATTTTTAATAGTTCTACAAGAAAAAACACTTTCCATACCATGCTACAGCATGGCTCACGCGCCAGGTCCACTAACTCTTAAGTGTAAAGAATGGTTGAGTACAAATTTTGCAAAACGTTTTTTGTATCACGCTGATAATGTATTAGCTTGTTATAGCCTACTTGATTTTCCAGAACGCAGCGAAAACCAGACCGACTGTGTCTTTGATAAAGCGCGAAGATAATGTTGATATGTGTAATATTCTTACTGCTATAGCGATAGTAATATCAGCCTTGATTTATATGGAGTACACTGAGACTACATTTAATGTAATGAGATTTGTTTAGCTTTCATAGTTTTCGTATAATGGCCTGTCAAAGTCCAAATTTGCATAATACGTTCTTGTGCTAGACAGAACTGACTACCGAAATTAAATAATTCACACTGAAGAACAGTGCCACGGGCTACGTTAAGACCTTTATAAAACCGCATTGATTTTGTTTCGTATTGAAAAAAAATTATAGAAAATTTTCGAAATTTAATTTCAAAACCGATAATTCTTAAAAAATAAAACTAAAGTTCAATGCGGTTTTTATAATGTTCTTGATGTAGTCCGTGACACTGTTCTTAACCATGAATTATTGCATTTCGATAAGTCAGCTGTTAACTTACACAAAGTGTGAAAGACAAAAAACTTCCATCAAAGTAAAAAAAGTCACAATTTATGTATACAAAACAAACCAAAAGTCGTACAAAAATAAACATTACTTAGATAATACAAATTTTCGGTGGACAGCCTACTTAATTTGCAAATAGAGAACTGATATAGGTATTTGTTCTATTTTTTTCAACTTACACTGGCAGTTTTTAAACTCTACCTCATTCTGCCAAACAAGAACATCACCTAACAGATAATGTTGGTAGTTAAGAAGCATTAATCCGCAAAATATTACGGTAGCAAAAATTATTATTATTGGCAAACTATCCAAGCCTCCCCTAAAGACAGAGTTAGGCCGGGTTTATAAACTTCGAAAGAACGCATGACACAAAAAATTTAACATACAAAATCTCTCTATACACGTTTATAAAATACGCAAGAAACGCAAATACGCAAGACTGTACAGTAAGAGCTCATCAACTTTCAAGTTCTCGCGTTTCACCGCCTTATATATCGACAGTTTGTTTGGCGAAAACATTCGAAACTAGTAGAAATTGTCTTTAGAAGGCTGTGAATCCGTCAATTTGTTACATACTTTTTTTGTGTTTGTTAAGAAAGCGTCTTCAAATACCAGAGAAAAGTAAATATAGTAAATATATTTACTTATCTCTGTCAAATACGCGGTGATTATATTTGTTTGGTTACTATTTCAAAATACCGAGGAAAAAAAATGAATATTTAGAAAAAAATTAGTGACAAAACATAAATGTAATGGAAAAATACAGAGAGAAACTTTCTGTTGCCTATCCGAAATTTTTATTGGTAGTGTTGATTACATCGTGTCGCTTGCGATGTTTATAAACGACTGGAAAATTTTTTGCGTTGCGTTTCTAGCGTCGTTGCGTTGTTGCGTAGTGTATAAACCCGGTCTTACAATATACATAACCATATACACAATTATGCACAATATTAAACACAAGAATTAACCTGCATTTAGTTAAGTCTAACTAGTTATAATCGTACATAGCATAAACACATGTGCTAGGTAATATTTAGCATTAAGAAACGTTAGATTAAATTAAACTTATGTTTATCACTGATACTGTGAAAATGGTTTGGCAAATCAGGAGGCCCAAAAACGATACCATTGAACGATACCTATGCGTTGTCATACAAGAGACTAAATAAGCAGAAAGTAAAGAGTACGAGTTGTACACTTTGTAATTTAGATATCTTAGTAAATAAAACGAAGTGTCCTGACTGACACATTCACGCACTCACTCACTCATCAACGCACAGCCCAAACAGCTTGACCTAGATCCATTAAATTTTGAGGGAAGCTTCTCCTTGCCCCGTAGGCACTCAATAAGAATGGATTTTTCGAAATTCAATAATCAAGGGGGTGAAAAGGGGTAAAATGTGTTTTCAAAGAATCCCTGATGTCTCATTAACCGGGAAGGCTATCATATATTTTTAACTTCAAAATATTGCCCAAACAAACGCATATTTGTGAATTTTTCTATTTTGCGAAATTCGAAAATTAAGGGGGCGAAAAGCCGTAAAATGTGTTTTTCATTAATCCGTGATATCTGCTAAACCATTTCAGATAGTGAGGGGATTTTTTTTTAAATTATGCTTGGATAAATATCTACAAAGTATTTTAGAAATATTCGAAATTCGTCCTTGAAAACTCTTAAATACATAAAACGTGTTTTTAATTAATCCCACTTATCTCCTTAACCAGTGGAAATACTGAAATGGTTTTTGCAATAAAATAAATCTTACGTAAATATAAAAAAGTAATTTCAGGATTTTTCGAAAATCATCCTTGCAAGCTGTTAAAAAAATATAATGTGTTTTCAAATAATAATCTGTACCGCTTTTACCTGTTAAGATACCGAGAAAATTTTTTTTATAAGAATGAAGCTTATGTAATTATCTACAATTCAAATTCAGAATTGTATGAAATTGGGAAACTAAGGATGTGAAAAGCAGTAAAATGTTACAGTCTCCCGGAAAAAGAGAATGATCACGGAGAAATAATTCAACAGTTGCCAACCTATAAATAAAACCTCTTTGGACTGTAGCCTGTGCACACGAAAGAATTATCACGGCCTGCCTTTAAGCGTTCACTCAGGTATTGTATAAAGTTTGTGGTGTGTGAGGGGTGGGGTTACGGGTTCGTATCCCGTGCAAGATATTGCGATGGGAATTACTATGACATCATTAGAGCATATTGCGCGCGCTCTATACACAGAGCTAAGACAATTATTATAGTTGACTGTTATTGAGTACGCTAGCTCTTAAATGCCTTCATCACATATTTTATCCAGAGTTTCTGTTTACATGACACAATTTCACGCGGGCAAAGCCGCAGTGTGTATGTATATATATATATCTTGTTTTTCTTGCGGCCGATAATGGCGTATGTTTTTTATGTTATGAATAGGCATTGAACTCTTTGTACGGAATGTTTTAAAAATGTATAGGCGTGTAAAATGTGCTTTTATCTTTAATATTACATAATGAATTGATAAGGTCACCAGTGGATGACGTCTCATAGAGGCGACTTGTCGCACGCCAGTTCAAATACTAGCACATAGAGACTAGGGTAAGGCACATTGCACTTGCTTATCGAACTTATCGGTTCCACACGTCTAGGCCTTTAACACGCAATGCTCAGTTTCAGTCGCATATTGAATTTGATTATTTTTCGCTTTTTTGAAATTCCAGTAAGAAAAATGTTAAACATGAGATTATGCCGCAAATTCTATCTACTTTGCGCTACAGTACAAGCTTGGCAGCTGAGTTAGTAATGTATAATTCGGTCGCAATTAGTCCGAAAATTATAAGGGAAATATAAAAATAGTTGCCACACATATTGCGGCGTAATTATAAGTTATCAGCTAAATGTCAATGTATGTACTGTAGTGCAAAGTAAACAGAATTTGCGGTATAATCGTATATTTAAAAAAATTTTATTATCAGAATTAAAAAAAAAAAAACGAAAAACAATAAAATTCAATATGGCGACTGAAACCGAGCCTCAAGGGCGCGGTGTACAGTACTTTTTATCACCATGTTTTTATTTTTTATTTGTACCAGATGTTTTCTTTCTTAGACACAAAATGTAACTAAATTTGGCTCTTATGACAATTTTTTATCTCTCATAGTTTTCGCATAATGACTTGTTAAAGTCAAAATTTGCACATACCGAAATGAAAACATTCACAGTGGATAAAGACGTCGCAGGCTACAAAGTCACGTACATAAAAGCAGGGAATACATTTTTTTATTTAAATAAAAATGCTGAAATTTGAAATAATGATGGAAAAAATTCAATATTTTTTTTTAATGCGAAAGAATTTTATTTTGTGGTGTTAAATCGCTGAACTTGTAGCCTACAACATCATTATTCACTGTGAATTTTATTCAGTTTGGTAAATGAGTTTATTTTAGTGTCATCCTTAAAACGAAAACATGAAAATGTTGGCTTTAACGCCATTACGCAAAAACTATGCAAGATAAAACATTTTTGTAAGAGAAATATTTAGCCACATTTTGTGTCTAAAACAAGAAAAAAATAACCAGCACAAATATAAAAATATAAACATGATGATGAAAATTGCTGTAGACCACGCCCTTTTAAGGTTGTTCAAGTGGGGAAAAAACATAATTTTATATTTGTGTGAAATAGTGTTAGTTTTGTACACATTACTTGAGAGTACATATACCTCTAACGGAAAAAAATTAGGTCATCTAGTTTTCCCGTAATGGCACTTCAAAGTCAAAATTTGCGTATTTTTACTTCATACAAAACTTGAAAACCAGTTAACATAAAGAAACGAAAAAAATCATATCAAAACTACGCGTTACTGTCTATGGCCTGTAGCATTTAAAACCCGTTACAAAAAATGTTTATGTTAAATAAAAAATTTCAAAATTTAAATTTTTTTTGGTACATTTTGAAATTTATTTTAAACACAGAAATATTTTATAATGTGTTTGTATATGCTTCAATCCGTAGACGGTGATGTGTAGTTTTGATGAGATTTTTTCCATTTCATTATATTTACTGGTTTTCAAGTTTTGTATGAAGTAAAAATATGCAAATTTTGACTTTGAAGTGACATTACGGGAAAACTAGATGAGCTAATTTTTTTCCGTTAGATGTTAATGTTCTCTGAAGTAATGTCTACAAAACTAACACTATTTTATAC